>CAUYUJ010018998.1:42500-80000 GCA_963575745.1 Prorocentrum cordatum | reverse complement strand
CTCATATTATCGAGTTCTTCACTCTCCTGATCCCTCTCCTCCTCCTCATCATTCCCTTCCTGAGGGTACAGAGGGACGGGGATCCAGCGCGAGAGAATACTAAAAAGCGTGCCGCCCTCAGCCCGAGGTTGCACTGCCCCGCCGCCGCCCTCAGCCCGAGGTTGCGCTGCCCCGCTGATGGATGGATGGATGGCACGCTCATCAGGGCAGCGGCTGAAAGCAAGCTTGCACGCGAGAGAAAATATTACGTGGATCGCTCGATCGTTTTGTCCTTGCCGCCCAAGGAGAGGAGCAGCTGACGGGACAGACCCCAACGCACCCCGCTGAATGAGGATAAGAGGATGAGGAAGTGCGACGGAGAGCAGGGAGCAGATGAGGGAGGGGATAACCTGTCAGATCATGTGTGTGTGTGTGTGTGTGTGTGTGTGGGGGGGTGGGGGGTGGGTGGGTGGGTGGGTGGGGTGTGTGTGGTGGGGTGGGGTGGGGTGGGGTGGGGGGGTGGGGGTGGGGTGGGTGGGGGTGGGGGTGGGGGTGGGGGGGGGGGGGGGCAAGCAAATATATGTATGTATGCATGCATACATCGATGCATTGATGTACGCGCGTGTACATTTATTTCTGTATGTACGCATGGATGCACACATGAATGGACGAATGCATGTGTGCATGCGTGCATACATGTGTGCATGATTGCATTGATGTTTTGATGGATGGGCGTATGCATGTATACATGTATGTACGTATGCATACATGTATGTATTCATGCAAGTGTGAATGTATGCCAGTGTGTACGTATGCAAGTATGCTCACATATATGTACGCATGCCTGCGTGTATGTGTGTATACACGTATACGCGTATGTTTGCACATGTGTATACATGTATGTAAGTACGTTTGCGGGTGCGCGCATGTGTGTTGGTATGCATGTTTGTTATATATACATATATACTTATATATATGTGTAAGTGTGCATGTGCGTATTTCAACATGTAAATATGTATGTGTGTGTATGGATGCATGCATACACGCTCGTGTGTATGTTTGTATAGGTGCATGCGTGTATGTCTGTCTGTCGGCCTGTCTGTCAGTGCGTATGCGTGCATGTACATTCGTACACCTGCCTGTCTGACTGTCTGTATTTATGCATGCATGTATGTGTGCGTGCGTGTACGTTTGCTAGAATTTTTTTTTACATATATAGGTGTATGTGTATTAGTTCCTTTTTGAGAGCTCTCGCCAGGCCCCAGGCCCGTGAAGCAGCGGCTTAGGATGAAGCCCTGTCCCAGAGAATGGGCTGGGATGTCCAGGGGTCCGCGAGGTGAACAGATCACGGCGCCGGGGGGTCCGGATCAGTCCCCGTCCCCGCAAATTGTGGCGTCGCACGCAGATCTTGACGTGTTTTGTTTCCCACGTTTTCGATCTTGCCCGGCGGGGGCCCGCGCCCGCCTTTGGTTCCACCGGGCTCCGACGCTGCCAGGACCTCTTGCGCTGCCCTCATGCCAACCACAGGGTGTGTGGACGCTGCTCTTGGTAGGTGCGCACCCCCGCCTTCGGCAGGCCTTCGGCGGACAGCGGCAGAAGGAAACGTGAGCCTTCAACATCTACTCCGAATTCCATAACAGAAGGGGGGCGGTCGGATTTTTCCCAACCATCATGCGGTGTTGGGTCCTCTTTTCGAAAAGGCAGCGCCCCGCGTCTCCTCCTCCTTCCTCCTCCCTCCACCTCTCCTTCCGCTGGCCCGTTTTGTGGCCCCATGGGGAGCTCCACCGATGGTCCCAGAGGCGGTGGTCGCATGCCTTTCCCCCACCCAGTACAGCGTTTCGTGGCCCTATAGGGAGCTCCATCGAATGCCTCAGTGGCGGTGTTCGCATGCGTCCCCCCACTCAATCTAGCGCGCTTCGTGGCCCCAGGGGGAGCTCCACCGACGACCTCAGAGGCGGTGTTCGCATGCAGCTCCCCCAACCCAGTACAACGTTTCGCGGCTCAATAGGGAGCTCCACCGAAGCCCTCAGTACGGTGTTCGCATGCGTCTCCCCCGCCCCGTACAGCGTTTCGTGGCCTCATGGGGAGCCCCACCGAAGTCTACAGTGGCAGTGTTTGCGTGCGTCTCCCCCACCCAGCACAGCGTTTCGTGGCCGCATCGGGAGCTCCACCGAAGGCCTCAATGGCGGTGTTCGCATGCGTCTCCCCTGTCCAGTACAGCTGGGGAGCTCCACCGAAGGCCCTAGTGGCGGTGTTCGTTTGCGTTTGCACTTCGTGGCCCCATGGGGAGCTCCACCGAGTGCCCAAGACCGTATCCATTATCTATCGCCCCCATCTCACCCCAATGGTATCGGTGATCGAACGGATCCTGAGCTCCTGCTGGGTGGCACCAGAATGGGGAAGCAAACGTCCTTGGTCAGTGGCTCGCGAGCTGAATGGCGTAGTCGCGTAGGCCGGGTCGCCCGATCTATTCGCGGATGGGGGGTTGGGCGACCAACATGTGCATGAGCGTGCATGACCCAGTGGGCCCTCTGCGCCAGTGGCGCAGAACAAGTTGAAACAGAACAAGGCTCTTGCTGTGAGATGGTAAGCGTATCGATGGGCACGCTGTCCGTGGACGTCTCATTGGTCGATCCTATCAAGCCGACGGGCCTTTATCTAGCTCCTCATGGTTTGCCTATACCGACGTGTCTCGACTCCGTCTTGCCTGTCTCAACAGGACTGTACCTGATTTCGTTCGTGCGCAAGCGACGAAAAAAAAGGCTTGAGCGGGGACGTCGGCTAGGTCGATGCAATCGAACCGATGTGCAGGATTGTTGGCCGTGAGCAAACGGGAAGCCGATGAGGCGCCAACGGAAGCCCGATGCAGACGTGAGGCCACATTCACTGAAAGCCTCTGTCGCCCCACCCCCCTCGCCCTATCCCGCCTGCATGGGGTGCTCGACGGGTGCTTGCACGCACCATCAGATGCGGCCCCGTGCGTCCCCAGCTACTGGTCCGGCAAGGGAGACTGGTGGGTCATCGGCCTGGGGCGGAGATTGGACTGGCCGCCAGTGGTCCGTTGGCCCCTCCCTGACGTCCTGTGATGCTCTTGCCGCCTCGCTGCCCGGCCCCTCCAGACTGGGGGCGTGACGCGGCGTCACCAGCGCTCCGCGTTGGGTCCAGCAGCTAGGGCAAGTGCACCCTGCTGGGTTTTTTCGGCGGAGGTTGAGTCCATACGGAGCAAGTCCACACGGAGTGTTCTGTCCTCGTCTGGGACTTACTCGTCTGGATTTCGCCTCTCCTGAGTTTTACCTTGAGCTTTCATCTCTGAGGAGGGAGCGGACGACCAAGAGGTGGAGGAGGCTGAGGAGGAGCCCTGGAGCCGACGGTACGGCTCAAAGACGCATATGCCCGACGGTTTGCACGGCGCCTGTGCCATTCGGCATCCTGCCCTGCCGTGGCCAGCCCTGCCCTCCACGCGCACGCGCACGCACGTGCGCAGGCGCTGCCTGCTCCTCGGTCCACGCTCGAGGTCCAGCGCGGGGTGATCTGGGGGAAGACGCGGATGAGGAGGAGGAGGGAGGAACGGAAAGGGGGGGTAGGGAGAGGAAGAGGAGGAAAGGATGTAGGAGTAGGTTGAGGATGAGGCGGAGGAGGAGGAGGAGGAGGAGGAGGAGGAGGAGGAGGAGGAGGAGGAGGATATGCAAATGGCAGGTATACTGATGTTTCCAGATCGACTGCTGACAAAACAAAACGGACTTCGCCATTCGAGCACAGTAAGGCGATGCATTTCCTGGTTAAATTCCTGGACGGCTCGGATCTTCTCTGACAGCGCTTTACCTGAGCAACCTGTTGGGGGAGGGGGGTCACCGTACTCCGCCTTGCGCTCAGACAAACCTCGCACCGCCAAGAAGACTGGAAACCTGGAGGTCGATTGCTTCTTTCTCCCCTCTGGACGGCCATGGATGCAGGCAGGCACCAGCTTTGGCAGCTGAGCCTGCGCTGTCATTTCCTGCCTTGCGAGAGCGCTTGAAGGCAACAGGCAGGTCGGGGCTGTCAGCACGACGGGCCTTCATCTTGTGCAGATAGCTGAGGTGCGGATTGGGGGTGACGCTCCAGCGGTTGAGGTGCCAAGCATGCTGAACATTGTTGTGGCATTCCGGGTGGTCCCCCGAAGGCCCACGTATACATTGGCAGGCGATTCTGAGGGAGATTTGCTCTTCTGCCCCGACACAGGGACTAAACACTTCCGCTCGGAAGCCATCGCAGAACTGCCGCAGCCCGCCCTGCTGAGCACCCGACCGCGTGCTTGAAAGCAGACTCTTCGAAACAAACACGTGCCCAGCTAGCCTGTCAGACTCCGCAGGAGGCCTTGCTCGCACCGCCACTGTATACCATGCCCTTCGTGAACAAAGCCATTTCCTAGGCTGAGCTCTGGTCGGCAGAAGCGCCATCCGCGTGAATCTGCTGGAGACCAGCTCGGACCTCGACTGGGTGACGGCTGGGCACTGCCGTACACCGAAGATAATTCTTCACAACATCAATTTCCATGGACTCCAGATTTTGCTTAATAGCATCAAGAGTCTGGACTGGCCCCTGGGCGTTTTCTTGGAGCTTCTTCTGTGCCGTAGAGTGTTGATGCATCTGGACCAGGACTACCGTTCAAGAACACGCCGGGTGCGAAGTCCATTCTCTGAGCATACCTGTGCTCAACTCTAGGCAGGGGTGTAGTCTGCGGAACATGCCGTCTTGCTCACCGCACGAGGCGCACGCCGGCGATGCTTCGCACCTCGCCGACGCCGAGGTTGGGAAAACGACCCTGCCTGCGGTCCGGCGAGCTCGGAGAGAGGAGGCTGCGCAGCTCGTGCCCGACGCTGGCACACCATGGCCGCTTTTTTTGTTTTCCGTGGCAGTCTTCTCATGTACCGCCGGCCTCTCCGTGAGTACCCGGCTAGTGCAGTCGGGGCGCTGAAGGAGGAACCCTTTTCGTTGGGGAGGGGCTCGGTGTTCCTTGATTGTTTCACAGCTTGCCTCAGGTTTTCCTTGCGTTTTCGATGGGAAATCGAACTTTAACGTATGAGAAAAAGGGAATCAACGCCCCGACTGTAGTCGCGTTGCCGTGCGGTAGGGATTCAATTGAGCTGTCACACTTTCAGGATTCGCCCCCCAAGCAAAAAAAAACATGGCCGCCTTATCGACAGAAGCGGTGCATTTACGCAGTGTGCAGTCAAGCGACACAGAGCGACCGCACCGTTCTTAGCGCGCTTGGTCACTGTGCTGGGCGTGCCGACGAGAGTCTGGCCGTCTTCGTCGGCGTCAGTATCGAGGCTGAGGGGTCGTTGCAACGCACGTTGGTCCATCGAGGGAGCGTTGAGAACCCGCGCGAAACTTGCATAGCTAAAGAGCAACTGGCCACCATCCAGTACTCCACAGCATGCGGTCTTTGCAGCAAAACTGCCATGCAGGAGAGTTCTGGATTATGGTGCGCCAGAATGCAGTTATGCGCAACATGCCTTGGGAAGTTGGGCTGTTCGCAACGGACCTCCAACTCGGACGAGCTGATAGGGTTTTGGAATTGGTCGAGGTCCCGCAGTAACGTGCATGCGACATCCCCTTTACGAGCCCCCATTTCACTCCCGACAGCTTGTCTCCACACGACGTCTGATGCATACTCGAATCCGCCTTCAGTCAGTAACGCATGAGCATGAGCCTCTTCCCATTCAGGTAGAAAGGGGCGCAAGGCGCCCCCCAAAGCCTGAAGGCAGACACGAAAAGGCCGACGGGCCTGACGCCTTCACTTGACGTTCTGGATCATTGCGCGTAGCATGACCCGAAGTCGGCCAAGCAGCATCGACGTAGACTCCACGAGCTAGGGAAGGGTTGTGAGCAAAGGCGATGCCTGCCCTGGCAAAGAGAGAGCAGCAGTGGCGCACGTGGGAAGCTGCCGATGTTGGGCAGCTCCGTATTGGCTGCACGGGCCAGGCACGCTGTGGCCGAGCCAGCGGGCGATGTGTGCCACTCGTCCCCCTCCTCGCCCCGCACCCCTCGCCCTCGCCAGGCAGCGCAGGCCGCTGGGAGCTGACGCTGACGGGCCGATTTTCCACCACCGCCACCATGGGCAGGAGGGGGAAGAGGAGGAGGAGAGGGGGAGAAGGAGGAGAAGGTGGAGACGGAAAGGGGGGAGAGGAAGGAGGAGGCGGGGGAGAAGGAGGAGGAGGAGGGAGGGAGGAGGAGGAGGTGGAGGAGGAGGGAGGAGGAGGAGGAGGAGAGGAGGAGAGAGGGGAGGAGGAGGAGGAGGAGGAGGAGGAGGAGGGAGGAGGAGGAGGAGGAGGAGGAGGGAGGAGGAGGAGGAGGAGGGGGAGGAGGAGGAGGGAGGAGGGGAGGAGGAGGAGGAGGAGGAGGAGGAGGAGAGGAGGAGGGGGAGGAGGGAGGAGGAGGAGGAGGAGGGAGGAGGAGGAGAAGGAGGAGGAGGAGGAGGAGAACCTCCCCCTCTTCCCCTCTCCCCCGTGCTGCCTGTGGTGGTGGCGGTGGTGGAACATCGGCCCCACCAGGCGCTGCCCCCGGCCAGGAGCCCAGGCTATAGCCTCCCCTGGACGGGCCCGCGCGGTGGTGCGGGCGGTTTCGCCACGGGCGTCGCCTGCCTGCCTGCCGGGTGCCGTGCCGGGTGCGCGTGCCGTGCCGGGTGCCGCGGGTCGCGGCCAGGGGAGGGGGGAGGAGGGGAGGGGGGAGGGGAGGGGGAGGGGGGAGGGGAAGAAGGAGGAGGAGGAGGAGGAGGAGGAGGAGGAGGAGGAGGAGGAGGAGGAGGAGGGGGAGGGGGAGGGGGGGTGGGGGGGAGGGGAGGGGGGAGGAGAGGGGGGAGGGGGGATGGTAAGGTTGTTTCTTTCTCCTCTGGCGCGTGACGGCCGTGAGCCCACCTGGGCCCAAGCCTTCCCCCCCTGGGTAACGGCAGCGATCGCACGTCGGGGGGGAGGGCTTGGTTCCCCCCCCCGCGCATGCTGGTGCTTGCGCGCGTACTGTGGCGATCGCAGCGCACATCCGCCCCCACGTGCCACTCCCCGCCCGAGCGTTACCCTTATACGACCCCACCCCGGCTCCTCCCTTCCTCCTCCCCCTCCTCCTCCACCCTTCCTCTCTCCTCCCGCTCCTACTTCCTCCTCCCCTCCTCCCCCTCGTCCTCCCCCATCCACCCCCTCCTCTTCCCCTCCCCCTCTTCCTCCCCCTCCTCCTCCCCCTCCTCCTTTACGACCGATACCGGAAATGATACAACACAAACATACAACTTTTGGGGGGAGGGGGCAGGGCAGGATGGGACGAGTGTCAGAGGAGGAAAGGGCACCCATACCTCTACCCTCCCCTCGTTTTTCCCTTTTTGGGCCTCCTGGGCCTCCGTCGTCGCCACAGCTGGATTCGCCTCGACGTCCTGGTCAGAACGCACCCCGGTAGAGGTCTGGGGAGAAGCGGCATCGGTATCGTTTGGTGTCCCCAGAGCGCGCATCCTGATGCGATGCCTCTGCGCAGGTCGGGAACCAAACCCTCTCGGGCATCATCGACACGGGCTCCTTCGAGCTGGTCGTGTTCTCCACCGCGTGCGAGACGTGCGGCCAGGCGGCCCGCGTAGCCACCTTCGCCCTCGCACCCCTCCCGAGGGGAGGGCGGGGAGGGGAGACGACGGGGTGGGAGGGGAGGGAAGAGTAAACATCGAAGGGAGGGAAGAAGCGAGGGAGGGAAGATGGATGGATGGGGGAGGGGGGAAAAGGCAAGGAGGGAAGGATGGATGAGGATCACGACATGCTGACCACGACGGTATTCGGCTGACGGCGATGTTGCTGCTGCTGGTGATACGACGATGGTGACGATGCCAATGACGATATCGACGACGGCGATGACAATGATGGTTATGGCAACCATTGCGATGATGACAATGTCGATGACCATGGCGCTGATGCTGTTGATGGTGCTGGTAGTGTTGAGGGTACTAGCATGATGATGATGATGGCGATGATATTGATGGTAACGTTGACGGTGCTGACGATGCTGGTTCTGCTGGTTTTGATTTCCAGATCTGAGCAATCGAGGGGTCGTCCTCTTGCTCTCCATTTTCGGGAGCAGCCCAGAGCCCAAAGTACTTTGACCTCCTTCCCTCTCCATGTTTGACAGAGCGTTTTTCGCGGGCTGGGGATGGGGGTTTGAACCCCCTCCCCCCTCCCCCTCCCCTGTGTGCATGGGTGGGGTAGGAGACCGTTGGACCTACATTTCCCGTGCAGGGGCCAGTTCCCCGCCTCTCGCGCTTGATGAGGGACAATCCCCCATCGCGCTAGCAAGCGACGACCGACGACCGACGACCGACGACCGACGACGACGACGACGACGACGACGACGACGACGACGACGACGACGACGACGACGACGACGACGTGACGGCGACTTCAACAACAACGACGACGACGACAACAGCGACGACAACGAAGTCCATGGCGATTGATTGCATTACTGTTTCGCCCGTCCAGCCCGCCCGTCACGGCCTGCCCGCCCGACCCGCTCATCAGGGTCCGCCCGCCCGACTCGCCCGTTAGGGGCCGCCCACCCAACCTGCCCGTGAGGGACCGACCACTCGCCTGCCGGAAAGCCCGCCAGCCCGACCCGCCAGCTCGCTCCCAGCACAGTCCTCCCGCCCCCTGTCATGTTCCGCCAGTGGCTCGAGTCGCCCTGGCCCGGACAGGCAGCATCCGCACGCCTTTGGGTCGACGGCTCCCGTCGTGACCTGTAGGGGGCCACATGCGAACCCTACCCCTACCCCCGACGATTTTTCTGAGGGGGAGGGTGGGGGTAGGGTTCGCATGTGGCCCCCTGACCTGCCTCCCTCCCTCCCTCCTCTCCCTCCCGCGCCGATGCTCGGCATCTGCGCGCGCTCCGCCCGGCCGGGCGGCCGTGCGCGGCGCGCTGCCGGCGCCGCCGCGGCCGCCGCCGCGCGGCGGCACCAGGGGGGCCGCGGCGCCGGCGCCGACGCGACCGAGGGCCGCAGGGGCTACGGCGCTGGGGCGCTCGCCGCCGCCGGCGCGGCGGGCGCCGCGCTCGGGGCGCTGGCCGCGTCGGAAGACGGCCGCCTGCGGAGGATGGAGCTGCCGCAGTCGTCCTTCCGCATGTGCTGCGACGCGCCGCTCACCGACGCGCACCGGCGGCTGCCGGCGGAGCTCGAGGACCCCAGGCCTCCCAGGTACGGTCCGAGTAGATGGTGTCGGAGGATCGCGGCGCATCGCCGAGGCATTGGCGATGCTGCTCGCTGCTCGTGTGGAGCCCGACGCCGACGGCCGCCGACGTCGCCGATGCACTGATCGGACCGTGTCTGGGAGGCCTCTGAGGACATCGTCGGCCCGAAGCACGTGCAGCGCGATGTGGCGATGAAGGGCTCGATGGGCGGCAGGGGCTTCGCTGCGGCGGCCGTGTCTCCGGGCACGCTGGACGAGGCGGTCCGCGTGCTGCGCGCCTGCGTCGCAGCGGACGTGGCCGTGCTGCCGCAGGGCGCCAACACGGGCCTCACCGGCGGCTCGGTGCCGCGGGAGGCGGAGTGCGACCGCCCCACGGTGGTGATCAACATGCGGAGGCTCAGTATCCTTCAACTTATCCTCATCGCCACCGGGCCACTGTACCTGAGCCCCGCCATCCCACCACCCCAGCTGGGGATTAGGCGCCTCGAAGCCCGAAGGGAACAGCCTGTATCCCCATCTGGGGGGGTTCATCGGCCAGTGGTGCCCAGGCCACGCCAGGGGGGGACAGGGGTCGGTTCAACGATGCTCACAGGCTTAGGAAGATCATGCCCCTGGGTTCCGAGGCCCGGCAGGTCCTCTGCTTCGCTGGAGCGGGCATCTTCGACCTCCAGGAGCAGCTGCGGCGGCACGGCCGCGACTCGCACTCGGTGCTGGGGTCCATCTTCCTCAACCCTTCCGTGGGCGCGGGGGTGTCCTTCGGGAGCGGCGGCACCCAGATCAGGAAGGGCCCGGTCTACACGGAGAGGGCCCTGTATTGCCGCGTCGACGCGGCCGGCCGGGTGGAGCTGGTCAACAGTCTCGGGCTCCGCGACGGCGGCGACGCCGTCGCTCTGCTGGACACGCGCGAGGAGCTGGGCTCCGAGGACGCTGACCCGCGGTGCGCGCTCGCGGCCTCGTTTCCCAGATACGCCGAGCGCATCACCACCTTCGACTCCGGCGTCTCGCGGTTCAACGCCGACACGACCGGGCCCGATTGCAACCGCTCCGAGGGCAAGGTGTTGATCCTCGCGACCATCCACGACACTCACCCGCTGCCGGAGCAGACCAAGATGGTCTGGGTGGGCTGCAGGGACTTCGCCACTGCCAGCGCGCTGAAGCGGCAGGTGTGCCTGAGCTCCCCGCAGCGCATGGCCAAGACCTGCGAGTACATCGAGCGGCGGCAGTTCGACATGATCGACCAGGCTGGGGGGCCAGATGCGAACCCTACCCCTACCCCCCACGATTTCTGAGGGGGAGGGTGGGATTCACTTCGTTCGGGAGCTCCCGAGCGGAGTGAACCCCACCCTCCCCCTCAGAAATCGTGGGGGGTGGGGGTAGGGTTCGCATCTGGCCCCCTACAGGCTGGGCGGGTGCTGATCAAGACGATCGAGGTCGCCGGCATGTCCAGGCTCAGCTTCCTCTGGGGCCTGAAGCTCAGGGTCGAGAGCCTGCCCCTGCCCTTCGCGGGGGTCATCTGCGACAAGGCGATGTGGTGGCTCAACGACTTGCTGCCCCCCTCGCTCCCCAAGCCGCTCCTGGACATAGGCCGGGAAATGGACCACATAATGCTGATGGAGTTCTCCGAGTACACTGCCGGCGAGGTGGCCCATCTCGAGGGGCTGCTCCAGAAGTTCGTGGCGAGCCAGCCTGAGGGCAGCGTCCGGTACCACGTCTGCCAGGACGCCCACGAGGCGTTCCGGGCGATGCTGTTCCGCTTCGCCGTGCAGCCGTCTCACCGCACATACTGCGTGGGCAAGGGCCTGCAGGGGTTGATCATCGACTACGCGGCGCCGAAGGACTTGGAACGGCGTGGAAGAGGGGGGTGAGGACTGCGGGGGCGGATCTTGTGGGCCTCATGGCCATGGCAATGCTACCTCCCCGATTTCATGCCCCCCGCTGCTAATTCATCACGTCCCTTGGCCCCTCGGCGCACATTCCACGGACAAGCATGCGTTAACCCTCGAAGAACAACACACTGCATGAACATCGTTTCCCGGATGCCCGCGCGGATTTCTGGGATCGGCGCTTGGCCACCATGGCGGTGCCTCTGGAGCTGCCCCGTGCGCGCTCCGCGCGCCAGGGAGGGGTCCAGCGCGTCCAGCGCCGATCCAAGAAATCTGCGCGGACCTCCGAGAATCTATGTGTAAGCACTCTTGTGTTTCTCGAAGCCCCCCTCTTCCTGGCTCCCATCTTCGGCGCACCCGAAGGACGCCGAAGGCGTCGTGCCCCTGGAGGGCACGGAGTTCCCCATCAAGCTCCGCGGCCTCTGCGCCCACTTCGGCGACAACGTCTACCACGAGGCCTCCCATAAAAGAGAGACCCTTTGCCGGTGTGGCCCTTGTTGCGCGGCCTACATAGGGGGACGACGTTTGCGTATGAGGACGGAGTAGAGGGACGGTTGGAGGGATGGAGGGAGGAGGAGAAGGAGGAGGAGGAGAAGGAGGAGGAGGAGAAGGAGGAGGGAGGAGGATGGAGGGAGGGAGGGGAGGGAGGGAGGGAGGGAGGGAGGGAGGAGGAGGAGGAGGAGCAGGAGAAGGAGGAGGAGGAGCAGGAGGAGGTTGGAGGGAGGGAGGGAGGGAGGAGGAGGGATGGGGGGAGGAGGGAGGGAGGGAGGAGTGATGAGGGGTGGGGGTGGGGGTGGGGGACGAACCCAGGCACGCTGGCCGCTGCTGTCGCACGGCACGCACGGATCGGCAGGCTGCGTACGAGAGCTGCCGTTTAGCCCGGGGCTCACCCCTCCGATGCTGCATTTTTCTGATGGCGGGGCCCCCTGGGGATCTCGGCCTCTTCCGCAGGGGCCAGCTTTTCATCCTGGGCCTTCTCTTGACGGTCTGGAGGCCTGGGAATGTGCTACGGACGACGAACAGAAAACAAAACAAGCAAGAGATGCTGGGACCAGCTGCTCATCCCGAATCGTTTTCTGACGGTTCCTGGGCCCATGAGCTGGCCTCTGGAGGCCGAGGGTACAAAGAGAAAGCGGCCGCCGCGATTTCTTCGAGGGCGGCGCCAGAATCTGGTGGAGGGTTAGCCCCAGTCATTTGACGATGTTTTTGTGGTTTTGTTATGAAGGCGTGGCCCTAGTCGAGGTCCCGACATTAGATGCGAAGCGAGGCTGTGGCTTTCCTCCCACCTGTGTCCCACCCGTGTTCTTCCCCTCCTTCTCTTCCCTTCTCCCTCCTGCCCGCACGCGCGCCGGACACGCGTGCACATACGCGCTCAGACGCGCCCGCATACGGACCTGGGCGCATTGACTCACTCGATGCACGCGCAGGCAGCACACACCATGCACGGCGCCCACACTTTTTTTTCGTCGGCGGCGAGGCAGAAGCGCTGCTCCAGCGGGCTGGCGATCAGGGCGACCGATTCGCTAAGTGGCGGTCGTGCAAGAGGGGTGAACTACAGCACACACGCATACACGCAACATATGTGTGTACAGACGCACGCAGGCATACACAGACGCGCGCACGCACGTATTCACCACACAAGGACGCACACTTGCACTCATCGCAAAGACGAGCACAGACATACTGACGCACGCACACACACACGTACACACCACAAAAAGGCGCACACTTGCACACATCACGAAAGCGAGCACAGACATGCAGCACACACACAACACGTTGCACACACACAACGCACACCTTTCGGCCGCACGCAGCCGGGGCGGAAGCCGCTCCAGCGCTCCAGGTAGTCCATGTCGGGCAAAGCGACGTTGCCAAGGGTCGACTCTGGGAAGCGGGCAAGTGTTAAGTCGGGCATGTCCATCTACTGGAGGAGCATTCAAACATAGAACATGGTCAGGGGGCGATGCTCGATGATTTTTTAAGACCATTTTTGACCATTTGTCATTTTCCTCCAAAATCCGCCTGTAGGAGGACATGCCCGACCTAAGGCAAGTGGTGCTAATCCCAGCGCCCGCAAGGGGCACCACAATGGACGCGGACAGCTGGCAGCATGGCCAGCAGGGCAGGGGCCGCAAACCGACTGGCCTGACAGGACACGAGTTCGGACGGCACGGGGCCAGCGAGACAAGGGTCGGGGGGCAAGGATCGGGGGGATAGGCATACAGTCGGGGCGCTGGAGAAGGAACCCTTTTCGTTGGGGAGGGGCTCCGTGTTCCTTGATTGTTTCACAGCTTGCCCTAGGTTTTCCTCAGGTTTTCGATGGGAAATCGAACCTTCACTGATGGGAAAAAGGGGCCCCGTTCCTTATTTAGGGTTCCTTGGGTCAACGTCCCGACTGTAGGGGGGGTGCATCGACCCCCCATCGCCCATGGATCGCCGACAGTGGCCCGATAGCCCCAACCTGCCCAGGACGGTGCGGATTCACGATCCGGGGCACATCGCTGGATCTGGCGGCGACGTATCGCCGATTCCGTGTCGATGTATTTTCCCCGCCTGTGCCAGTCCCCCCATTATCTCGGGGGTGGACAGACCTCCTACCCTGACACGTTGATTAGTGAATTGGCCGTTTTCGGTTCGCGAGAGGGCGTCGCGGCCGTCATTTTTGCGGGTCCAGGCCCGTCGGTTTCGGTCCCAGGCCGTTTTCACCAAGGGGAGGTTTACTAAAGGGAGGTTTGTCCACCGCCGACTATCGTTGCCCCTCAGAGGGCAGGGAGGGCCAAGCAACGGGCGAGGAGAGCAAGCGAGGAGCCAGGAGCGCCCCCGCCGAGGCAGGGGGGGCGAGGGCGGCGGACGGGGCCCGAGTTCGGGCGGCTCGGGGCCGGCACGACGAGGGCAGGGAGGGCCAGGCGGAGGGCGAGGAGAGAGCGCGAGAAGCCGGGAGCGCCCGCCGAGGCAGGGGGGGGAGGGGGAGGCGGGCGGGGCACGAGGCGCGGCGGGCCGACAAGGCGGGGGAGGGGAAGCCAGGGGGAGAGGGCCAGGCACAGCACCACGAGGGCCAGAGAGGGCACGGGGAGGGAGGGGAGGGGGGAGGAGGAGGATCCTGTGGCTCCAGAAGGGGGCCCCCAGGGAAGGGGACCTGTGAGACGGGCGGTGCCGATTTCTCCAGCCCGCTCGGCTTCGCCCACAAGGTCGCCGCACGACGCTTTCACCACTCGCACGCCTCGAAGTCTCAAATGCAACGCCGCGGTCTCAGAAGTCCCTTTCGCTGGCGTCTCTTTAGTAACCGCGTCAGAGGAGGAGGACACAAGGAGCCGAGGACGAGGAGACGGGGAAGGAGAGCAATGATACACACGCATGCAAGCGGGGAAGAGGGAGGGAGCGCTCGGACAGCGACTCGCCAAGAGCGCGCGGGGACCAGTGCAAAGGATCAAGACCATGTGTACGAGAGACACAAGCTAAATCACATGCTTGCCAGCGTGGACCCCAGATCGTGTTTTCTTGCAGTCTATGCGGTGCAATAGAGGTGGTGCAATCAATATGGTGCAATCTAGGTGGTGGAATCCTTGTGATGCAACCTCTGTGGTGAAAACATGGCAGGGCAATGTAGAGCCATGCGCAGCAATGCAAAGCAAAGCAACGCAAAGCAATGCAACGCAATGCAAAGCAATACAATGCATAGCAATGCAAAGCAATGCAAACCAATGCAACGCAATGCAAACCAACACAACGCTAAGCACACCACTGCACACCACTGTGACTGAATGCAAAGCAATGTAAAACAAAGCGATGCACATCAATTCAACGCAATGCAACTCAATGCAACGCAATGCACCTCAATTCAATGCAATGCATCGCAACGCAACGCTATGCAGCTCAATGCAACGCAATGTAGAGCACTGCAGACCAGTGTAAAGCATGGCAGCGCGATGCAACGCAGTGCAACACAATGCAAAGCAAGGCTAAGCAATGAGAAGCAATGCAAAGCAATGCAAACCAGTGCCGAGTAGTGCAGAACAAGTCAAATCAGTGCAACGCAGTGCAAACAAAGTCAAATCAGTGCAACACAGTGCAAACCAAGGTACAGTAACGCAGCGCCATGCGAACCAATCCGATGCCGTGCATTGCAATGCGATGCGACGCAATGCAAACTCGATGCGATTGCGCTGCAGTGCAGTTGCCGTGTAACGCGATGGCAATCCAACGGGCACGGGGTGCAGCGGGGCGGCGGCGACGGGCTGGAGCGGGGCCGCTGGAGCCGCACCCGGGGGCTCTCGCGGGAGACGTGGTGCGTTGACGGGCGTGAGCGGGGCCGCCGGGACCGCAGCCGGGCCCAGTTCCTCAGAAGAGACGCAGGACCCCCCTGAGTGCAAGCACCGTCCGGGGAACAGGACGCAGACCACACGCAACACGCAGTCCACAGCACACAGAACACAACGCACGGCACACGCCACACGACCCACACGACGCCACAACGCACAGCACACCACACAACCCGCAACGCGCACCCCACAGCACACACACACACACACACCACACACACACCACACACACCACAAACACACACACACACCCCACACACAGCACACAACACAACCCACACAATGTACAGACCTAAGGCATTCCAGGCGTGGCATCTCCTCGGCACCAGGGGGGGTGCGCAGGGGGTGGTCCCCCGATCCGTGTCTGGCCCCCCGGGCGTGGCCGGCATGGCAGGGGGGGGGGAGGTGTACGGGGAGGAGGGAGGAGGGAGGGAGGGAGGAAGAGTGGAGTGGAGTGGAGCCCGTTGCGCAAAGCAAGTTGGGGGGGAGGAAGAGGAGTGGGGAGGGAGGAGGGAGGGGAGGAAGAGGAGGCGGAGGCGGCCGCGAGGCGCTGGCGTTTGCCCTGGACGTGGACGTCCAGGCCGCCAAGAAGGCCATCAAGGCCGCCATCGAGGCGGCGGGCGGACGCCTGCCCGCCGAGCACGGGCACGGCACCGAGTACGCTGCGCCGGCGGATACGCAGACGCGGTGGATGGCGATGGACCTGGTCGGGGGCAACGTTCCCAGAACCCCCGATCGAAAGGACTGTCAAGCTTGCTCGGATGCTGATGTGTTTTGTGTGCCAAGCGCAGGTAGCTTTCGCCCTCCAGGGGCTCTTCAGCCGAAATGGCACTGCACAGAAGCATCGGATGAAAGGTCGCTCGGATGAAAGGTCAGGGGCAACGTTCCCAGACCCCTGGGTCGAGTCCCCTGGGGGTCGACGGCATGGAAAAAGTCAGAACGTCGGGAGCCTGGGCGGTGGGGATAGGCTCAGAGGGGGTGAACGTTGGGGGCACCGTTGGGGGGGGATAGGCTCAGGGTCGGGGGGGGGCCAGAGGGGGGTGATGACTGGGGGGGATGTCATGACGGGGGCCATGATGGCTCCTCAGATTTCATGGCGCCTCGTCTTGTTTCGATGCGTCCCCGGCCGCCCCCTGGGCCGCGCACATGCCGGCGGCCATGATTTGCGCCCCGCCCCCCTCCAGGACGCCCCCCTCTTGGCCGCCCCCGAGTTGGGGGTGCGACAGGCTCAGGGGGGAACGTTTCGGGCTTGGGGTTGCAGGTTTTCGGGCGCTTCTGGCAGTTCTCGGACGTTTTCCAGCTGCGCCTCGCCGAGGGGCGTCCAGGGGTGCCCCGCTCCCGCCCGAGCGGCCGCCGGAGAACTGCGCTGTGACCCGAAAAACCACGGGGCAAGCGTCGGGGGGGATACGTCGGCCAAGGGAGGGTCGCATGGACCCCCAATCGCGCACGCATCGCCGCTTTGCGTCGCTCGGACGTGTGCAGTTTTCCCTGGCGGGGACCATCGATGAGCACTTTGGGCCCTCGTGCGGCTGCGTGTGGCATTTTACTTCGCATAGGTCGCGCGCTCTGGTGCTGACAACCGCCGGCGCTGGCAACTGCCGTGAGACGTCATTCATCGTAGGAATTATTCGGGAGTGCGTGGTTTATATAAAAAGAAACTTTGGGCCCTCGTGCGAACAAAAGCACGCACGACACCGAACAGTGCACGGGGAATGGACGTCCGAGCGGTGGCAGGGCCGGCGGGGACCGGATGGCCCCCGCCCCCCCAGGACCGCAGGGATCCGCTCTCGGGGGCCCGAGGCCGATCTGATCGGCAAGGTATCGGCGGTTCCGCGCTGGTGTTTCTCCCTTGAGCCGGTGCCCCCCAGCGGTTCCCTTCAAAAGGGAGGGACGGGAGGGGAGGAGCGCGCCGATCATATGTTTTGAATCTATCATGTTTATTTTCTAAGGATACAGTCCACACACATCATTGATTTTTACATTTTAATAACACATAACCCGGCCCCGGATCTTCCGACGATATGTTTTGTTGTTGTTGTTGTTTTTTTTGTTTGTTTCATTCATTGTTGTTGATTGACCCGTGACCTTGTTGCCTGGGCCCCCCCCGCAGCAACCAGCAACCAGCAACCGAAGGTTCATTTCAGCACACCCCTCTCGAGGATCGTGGCCTTGGCCTCACAGGGAACTCCACCGAAGGTTCATTTCGGCCCACCCCTTTCAGATTCTATAGGATACTAGAGGATCGTATAGGATTCCCGATCGGATCCTGTAGGTATCGTGTTGGATGCTATAGGGATGCCATAGGATCCTATAGGGATCGTGTAGGATTCTATAGGGATGCCAGAAGGATCCTATAGGGATCCTGTACGGTCTTATAAGGATCCTATTGAAATCGTACAGAATCCTAAAACCGTCCTTTCAGAGCCTACATGATCCTAAAGGATCCCTATCGGCTTCTACACGATTCTTATACAATCCCTATACGATTTCCGCAGCATCCGATAGCATCGCATGGGATTCCTATACAATCCCTGTTATGATTTCCATCGGATCCTATAGGATCGCATGGGATTCTTATACGATCCCTATATGATTCCCATCGGATTGTATACGATTCCTATAGGATCCCATAAAACCGTATGGAAATATTATACAAGTCATTTACGATTCCTATAGGACCCTATACAATCCCTAGAGGGTTCTATAGGATCGCATGGGATTCCTACACCGTCCCTATAGGATCGCATGGGACTTCCATAAGATCCTATAGGATCGCATGGGATTCCCATACGATCCCTATACGATTCATAAAGGACTGTCTACGATTCCTGGAGGACCCTATAGGATCGCATGGGATTCCTATACAACCCCTACATGATTCCTATAGGATCGCATGGGATTCTTATACAATCCTTATAGGACCCCTTGGTATTCTTATACAATCCCCATCGGATTTGTATAGGAGCCTATAGGATCGCATGGGATTCCTATGCAATCCCCATCGGATGCCTTTAGGATCCTGTAGGATCGCATGGGATTCCGATACAATCCCCATACGATTCCTATAGGAGCCGACAGGGTCGCATGGGATACCTATACAATCCTTGTGCGATTCCTGTATGATCCTACAGGGTCGCATGTGATTCCGGTACAGTCCCCATACGATTCCTATAGGATCCTGTAAGATCGCATGGGATTCCTGTACAATCCTTACACGATTCCTCTAGGATCCTACAGGGTCGCATGGAATTTTCATAGAGTCCCCAAAGGATCCCATAGGATCCCCATAAGATTTCATAGGATCGCATAGGATCCCTACAGGATCCTCATGGATCCCAATAAGATTCCTATAGGATCCTATAGGATCGCATGGGCTTCCTACACAATCCGTATAGGTCCCTCTATGAGCCTATAGGATCGCATGGGGGTCTCTATAGAATCCCCATAGGATTCCTACAGGATCCTGTCGGATCGCACGGGGTTCTTATACAACCCCTACAGGGTTCCGATCGGATCCATCTAGGATCGCATGGGATTCCTATGCAGTCCTTATAGGACCCTTATAGGATCTTGTAGGATCGCATGGGATTCCCATACAATCCCCATACGATTTCTATAGGATCCTATAGAGTCGCATGGGATTCCCAAACAATCCCCATACGATTCTTATAGGATCCGACAGGGTCGCATGGGATTCCTAAAGACGATGATTCCTCTAGGAGCCTACAGGATCGCATGGAATCCCTATAGAATCCCTATAGGACCCGTAAAGGATCCGATAGGATCACATAGGATCCCCATAGGATCCTCATATGATAGCTCTAGGATGCCTATAGGGTTCTATAAGATCATATCGGGGCCGATGCATTCCGGAGCTTCGCTGGTGCAGACATGGAAACATTGCATGAAGGAGGAGTTCACACCCTTAAGCAAGCGAAGTTACAGCGGAGCGAGGAATGGGATCCGAGGTTGTTGGTTGCTGGTTGCGGGGGGGGGGGTGCTTACCCCCGGGAAGCAAGGTCACGGGTTGTCCTTGAAGGACAATCAGTGACCAAGTTTCCCGGTGAACGGGCAACAAGGTCACCTGTCAACCTTGTTGTTGTTGTTGTTGTTGTTGTTGTTGTTGTTGAACTCTCATTCTTGAAGAATAATTATTGTTGATCCCCCCCCACCGGTGCACATTGATTTTTTTCGATTGAAGTGCCACCCCCGGGGCTCGCACCTTGTTTTTTCACAAGGAAAGTCTTCCTGCTCAAACTGTGCCCCTGCCCCCCGGGCTACAACAACAACGGCTCCCGCTTGAGACCGCCTGAGACTTCCGCGCAATTTACTCAGGAAAGGCGCTCCCGTCCGAGACTTCCTCGCAATGTAATCAAGACCCCCGCTCCCGCCTGAGACTTCCGTGCAATTTACGTGGGGACGGCGCTCCCGCCTGAGATTTCTTCTAATTTTACTCAGGACCCCTGCTCCTGCGTGACATTTCCGCGCAATTGACTCAGGAACGGCGCTCCCGCTTGAGACTTCCTCGCAATTTAGTGAGGACCCCCGCTCCCGCCTGAGACTTCCGTGCAATTTGCTCAGGAACGGCGCTCCCGCTTGAGACTTCCTCGCAACTTAGTCAGGGCCCCCGCTTCCGCCTGAGATTTCGTCACAATGTACTCAGGACTGCGCTCTCGCGTGCGACGTCCTCGCAAATTATTCTGGAATTGCGTTTCGGCGCTCAGGAACCACGCACGCGCCAAGGCCGCTTTCACAACGTGGTATCATCCCTCTTCCTTCGTCCTTCCCCCCCCTTCCTCCAACTCTCCCTCGTTCTTCCCTTCCTCCTCTTGCAGGGCCCGCGCCAATTCCAATGGCGGGCGAAGGGATGTACGCCCCCGAAGGATTGTCCGCCCGTTCCGGTTTGCCCGTGCGTCTAAGTCCGCCGGCCCCAGCAAAGAGAAATAATCCCCCCGGAAGGGGTGTGATCGAAAACGAAGAGGGCGGGCATCGAGGGTGTAGGGCATACGTGTTGAATGACTCGCGGGCAAGTAAGAGCGTACAGCCTTAAAATGGTTGTTGTTGTTGTTGTTGTTGTTGTTGTTGTTTTTGTTGAACATTATTTATTCTAAAGAATAATTATTGTTGGGCCCCCTGGTGCGCGCCCCCCCTGCGCCGCCTAGGCCGCAGCTACATTTTCATCATTTTCGTGAGGAAGCCTCAGAAAAGAGGGTGTGTACAGGATCCGGTTGTTTTGTTGTAATCCGCTTTCCCTTGCAAAAAACAATAGAAAATGACATTTCTTGTTCTAATATAATCAAATTTCAAGAATCCCTTGCAAAAAATAAGGTAAAGTGGACATTCGCGCGCGCAAGACGAAATCCTTCCAAAACCTTAGTGTTCGCAGCGATTTTAACATAAAAACATCAAAACACCAATGGTTTTTCAACAAAAAATTGTCAAAATCTCATCCCGCGCGCTCTTGCGGATTCGTAGGAAACCCAACA
Organism: Prorocentrum cordatum; assembly: GCA_963575745.1. Taxonomy (NCBI): domain Eukaryota; class Dinophyceae; order Prorocentrales; family Prorocentraceae; genus Prorocentrum; species Prorocentrum cordatum. Next base: position 59,142 of record CAUYUJ010018998.1, on the reverse strand, counting down.
CTTTTTAAACATTTCTGTCAAACGGGCTTTTGCGAGCAACTTTTTCGAACTTCTGCGACAACGGTTGCGCACCTGCCAGGGCCATCATCCCTGTCAAATAATACCATGCGGGACACATTCGTTTTTTCTTCGCGCGCGCACGCCGTCGTCGTCGGCCGCGGGGCCCTGAATAGTAGCCACGGTCGTCCGCATGCCACGAAGTGAAGTGTCCGAACGTCATAGGGCGGGAAGCTGGGTGTGGGTGGTGGCGAAGAGTCGTTTGGAAATTTGGTAGAGCTTGAACCGGCCCCCCCACAAAGTGGGGGTATTGCCCGCCTCCTATGAAAACCCTGGCACTGGTGAGAACGGAGTGTCCCCACGTGCTAGTAATTGTTGTTTTTGTTGTTGTTGTTGTTGTTGCTGTTGTTGTTGTTGTAGTAGCAATCTGGGCGTTTTTCCTCCATGTCGGCCTCTAGGGCCGAGTATCGAGCCGTGGGGCAATCTAACATGGATCCTGTGCGGCGGAACTTCCCCCTGTGGGGCCGAGGACTCAGAAAACCACATCGTCGGATGGCCAGAGAGGAGGAATGAGGAGGTTGCACATCAGATTTTCGGAGGTCTTCGTTGGTTTTCTGCCCCCAGATGCGTTCCAGCAGCCGCAAAGTCTGGCCGATTCCGGAGGGTGGTTCGACGCGTCTCGACGCGTCTTGGAGTTGTGACCCAGAAGCCAGACGACGAGGAGTCAGGAAGGCCCAGGATGAGGATCGATCGGAGTGTTCCGGAACGCTCTCAGAGCGTTCCGACGCGCTCTGGAACGGCCGCCACGCCCAATGCATCCTCCAGGCCCACCAGCTCTCAGCGATTCCCGATTTACTTTCATCCGAACGTATCGGGTTGACTCACGTTGGATTTTCGCGTGCAATACATCTACTTGCAATTCAATGCAAGACAATTCTCCGGCGCAGTTCGTTTGCAATACGATTGCCCCAAATCTATTGCACCACCCCCGTTCAGCTGGACATTATTTTGGGTCACCCAAAATGTTTCCTCATCCTGCTCTCGTCTGAATGCGGGTCGTTGCTGTGTCTCTGGGCCCTTCTCGGTCGCTTGCGGCCTGTCCGTTTTGGCCGGTTCTGGTTTCGCTGTCGGTTCGGTCGTTTCTCGGATGTGCTGTCACCGTTGACGTCTTTGGAGCAGGAGGAGGAGGAATGAGGAGGAATGAGGATGAATCAAGAGGATCGAGGGTCGAGGTTCGAGATTATTTGGTGTTCGGGCGCTCTTCACCCTTCCTGGGCCTCCTCGGAGGCTCCCGCGACCACGGCTGGAAGCAGCTCGAAGAGATGGCCAGGGTGGATCCCAGAAGGGGTCCTAGGCAGCACGCCCTGCAACGACACGAACAGGCACTTTCTACGTGCCCGCGTGGACCTCCTGATACCTGCGTTTGTTTTGTTTAGCTGTTGCCTTTTTGCACAAGATCCTAAGGCGGGATTCTCGTTATTCGTGTGACCCCCCGCGTCTCTCGCTCACCCGCCTCCTTCGCACACTCAAATTGAACTCAGCTTAGTCACAGGAAGGCCAATTCATACCCAGCTCTGTCATACTCAGACCCACCCACAAACGGACTCACTCACTCTCACGCTCTGGCTCACTCATTCTAATTCTCATTCACACTTAGGCCCGCTCAACTCACACTAAGGCCGTTCACACTCAGATCCATTCATCCTTTCATCCGTAGTCCTGATTCCTGTCTTGTATTTATCGTCCCACTCTGCAGCAACACCAGCCAATAGGGGCCAGGTCCAGGACCTGTCAAGCAACAATGCAACATCTTTATTTGTCGTCCCTGCGTGGACATGATGTCGTCCATGTTTCAAAAACATTCCGCGCGGAAGGCCGAAATGTCGCGCTCGTCCCAGGCGGTGTTGGATTTTCCTGTGCGCGTCCAGATGTCGGGGACGTCTCGACCGCGTCTCTCGTTTGGCGTACCCGACTCCATTCTGTTGAGGGCCGCATGATCACCGATATTTAGCAGGCGTAACGTGTGAGCACCCCAAAGATGAGCCGCAGGGGGGTGTCGCATGTTCCCGTTCGCGCCACCATTGCGGGGATATCTCGAGCGTTTCGCTCCTTTTGCGCCGCGGGCTTCTCTGCTGAGAGCCTCATGGTCACCGCGATAGAACAGGCCTAGCACTTGGGCGCCCCCAAGGAGGAGCCGCCAAGGGACGTTGCATTTCGCGTTCGCGCCCAAGTCGTGGGGATGTCTCGAGCGTTTCGCTCGTTTGACACCCCTGTCGTTTGAGAGCTTGGGCGCTCCAAGGAGGAGCCGCCGGGGGGTGGTGCATGTCCTGGATTGTGGGGATGTCTCGAGTGAAGCACTGGTTTGGGTAAACCCGATTCCTGTCTTCGAGAGCTCCATGATCACCGCGATGTAGCAGGCGTTTGGGCACACCAAGGAGTGGCCGCCAGGGGGTGTTACACTTGCCTGTTCGCGGCCAGATGTTGGAAGAAGTCTAAAGCGAAGCGTTGGTTTTGGCGCCCCCGACCCCTCCCCTTTCAGAGTCTCAAGATCATCCCGATGTAGCAGGCGTAGCCTTTGGGCACCCCAGGGGGGAGCCACCACGGAGGTCTCAGTCAATACAGACTAACGCTGTTAGTCGGAAGCTCACATCGGGAAGTGCCAGGACATGGGAGTGCCAATAATTGTTGTCTTTCGGTCTCTCCGAGGACCCCACCAATGCAATGAATCCAGGTGTCGGCGGCCTCTCGTATAACAAGCACTACGCGAGCACCCCCTGCCACCTCTGCTGCGAGCACCCGCGGGCGCCGTGACAAGGCGCGGAGGGTCCCCGGCGAGCGCGTGGGGTGCGGGCGGGTGCAGCGGTGTGACCGCGGGGGGGGGCCCAGGCTGCCTCCCCCCACTCGAGCATGACCCCAGCGCCTGCGTTCAAGAGTGAACACCGGCGGCGGCCTGGAACTTGCCGACATCGAACGGTCGCGATCGCTCAAAGTTGAACGGTCCACGCGGCGCCAGAAGCTCAGGCCGAAGTCGTCACGACGCGAGCCTGCCGTAAGTATCTGCTTGTGTTCGGTATCTGGGAAATTCTCATCGGGCTCCACGACCCTCGAAAAACTGCTCAGGATGAAAATCACCCACCAAACCACCCCAACCCAACCCGAAGGCCGCAGTTTGCCCTCCACTCCAAGTGGGGGGGGACGACGAGGAACACTGCAAAAACACATTCGGAGCCCGCCCCCCCTCCAACCCGAAATTTGGGTCTTCGGGTTGGGTTGGGGTGGTTTGGTAGGTAGTCAGAAGAGCCCGCCCTGGAGTGAGGGGTTCCAGGGGTCCCCGTGAAGACATCGGATGTCTGGGGAGGCGGCGTGGGACCAGGGTTCCGCGACCATCTGCGAGCGAAGTCTGCGCCCTGCGGGCCCAAACGACGCCAGGGTACCGGGCACTCTTGTATTGGTTCACTTGTCTGCAGGGGTCCTTTCAGATTCTGAGCCCCGCCGTTATTTCGCAACTCTGCCATGCATGCGGAAGGGTTCTCATGTGGTTGCCTACGGGTGGACCCAGGTGTTCCAGGGAGGCCCAGCGACCTCCAGAGCACCCCTCGCAAGTCCCAGAGGGCCTCGGGGGATCCAAGAAAGAAGGGGGCATCTGATCAGACCAGGAGCGCTTCTGGCCCTTCCCGTCGCCTCCGCGACGTCTTGCACACCATGCAGGGTGGAGGTAGTTTGCCCTGATGGTTTCTCCGCTGGCGCGGAGCTCCTCCTGGCGCAATGGGCGTCGCGTCCGACCCCCCTCCAGGGGGGCGTTGGAGCGCATTGCCAGGGCCATGACTTCCCCTAGATCTCAGGGCAGGGCGGAGGCGGGCAACGACCAAGGACTTCCCCTCGATCCTCGGCAAGAGAATTGAAACCAGCATCTGCCAAGCCAGCGCCCTCGGCTAGGCAGGTCCAAAGGAGGAGGTGGAGGAGGAGGAGGAGGAGGAGGAGGAGGATGAAGAGGAGGAGGAGTTGGAGGAGGAGCAGGAGGAGGGGGAGGCGGAGGAGGAGGAGAGGAGGAGGAGGAGGAGGCGGAGGAGGAGGAGGCGGAGGAGGAGGAGGCGGAGGAGGAGGAGGAGGAGGGGGAGGAGGGGGAGGAGGAGGAGGAGGAGGAGGAGAGGAGGAGGAGGAGGAGGAGGAGGAGGAGGAGGAGGAGGAGGAGGAGGAGGAGGAGGAGGAGGAGGGGGGGGAGGGGGGAGGAGGAGGAGGAGGAGGAGGAGGAGGAGGAGGAGGAGGAGGAGGAGGAGGAGGAGGAGGAGGAGGAGGAGGAGGAGGAGGAGGAGGAGGAGGAGGAGGAGGAGGAGGGGGAGGAGGGAAAACACGGCACATCTCCTCTGGCCCCCCTCGTCCGCCCGCGTGCCTCGGGGGCACGCTGCGCGCACCGCCCCCCTCGTCCTGACCCCCGTCGTCGGCGCACCCGCGGGTGGGTGCGAGGCGCGCAGGCCTCCCACCGGGCTCCGCAGGACCGCGCTGCATCGCCGACGCATCGGCGATGCGGCTCGATGCGGAGCCCGATGCTCGGCTCCGCGCCGACGGCGCCGATGCACCGCCGATTCGGCGCGACCTTCCGACCCCCGCTTGGGGGCCTCCGGGGAGGGGGCCCAGCGCTGGCCGAGAAACAACCTGTGACGTCTGGGTTCCTGTTTTTTGTCTGTTCGTTTTATCTGTCCCCCGCTCACTGGGCCCGAGGCATCGACGCTGCGCGAGCGGTGCCACGAGATGGTGCACAGCAGCGTCGGTGTTGTCGCCGTGACCTTGCCTCCTGCAGAAGTGCGTGCATGGGCAGGACGCTGGGCTCACATGCTCGCGTATGTCTGGCGCGAATGGCGCTGTGGAGCCGAGGAGCCTTGATCGGGCCATTGTATAGTAGGCGCAGCCAGGAACCATCCACCCAGATCTGGGCGTCCCAGGAAGGTCGTGACCGCGAGCTTTTCGACGTTGAACGGCCTCTGGAGGCTCTTCTCCGCCTGGGACCGACAAAAACGAGTCAGGATGAGAAGCTCACCCCCAGAAAGGGGGCGAGATCCTTGGGGGCCCACGCCACGAAGAAAGACGCGGCGGAGGAGAGGGCATGGCAAGGCGGCCCAAAGTGTATGCATGGTTTTGCATGGCGCGTGCACAAGGCATGTCGCCGGTGTGTGTCGTGTTTCAAGACACAGGTGCTCGACGCTGATAGGAAGAACCTGGTGACATTTGTATCGCAGCGAGGCCAGAGTCATGGCATCGGCCGTTGCGTTTGTGGCCTGGTGCGCTTGAGTTATGTCGAAGGCTGCCGTATTTATTGGGTGCGTGTTCCTCACCAGCCGATTTGAAATGGTGGCGTGACCTGGGCTTCTGCTGTCAGGGTGTTGCCACACACAAACTGGTCCCCCATGCTCCCGCCCGCCCTCTTGCTTTCCTTCTGGCCCCGGGAGCCCCCCCCCCAAAACGAATATCGGCTTCCCTGGCATCCTGGGCCCCTCTGCAGAGCGTTCCCTCAGCCTTCTGGGCCCCCTGGGCGCCCCTGTTTCCCCTGTTTCAAGCGGGTCCACAGCGGTCAGGAAGGCTCGCAAGAGTACCAAGCGGCCAGGGACAGCCGCAAGACGCCCCCAGACATCCCCAAGAGCCGCCTCCAAGAGCAATCACATTTGCATATGCATACACGTACACCTATATATCGTATACCTATACAGTATACATACATGTATAACTTATACAAGTGTGTATACATCTGTTAACCCGCGGGTTTTTAAGGTAATTTTTGGATGCTCGATTCTTCGGTCCTCCTGGTGGCCGAGACCGACCAAGAGGATCCGAAAATCGTTTCAAGCGTTTTCAAAACTTCTCACGACAACCCAAGGGTGCCCCGAGACGGCCAAACATGGCCCCAAGGCAGCCCGAAGAGAGCTCCGTGATGGCCACAGGTGGCCCCAACACTCCCCCCAAAGCATTCCAAATTGTGAACCACTCGTTGAGGGAGGCCCAAAGAGTCCCCATGGGCCCCCCAAAGTCGCCCACGGGACATCCGTCAATCCACCAGATCCCCCAAGAACCCCCCGAACAAGCTAGTGGGACACCCAAGGAGAAGCCTTCGCAGCAGAACAGATGAACAAGGAGGGCTGGAAAGGCTTCGCATAGACGTTCGAGAACGAGGAAAAGGAAAGATGCGGAAAGGGAGACGGAAGAACAGGTAGACAACGGCAATAACGAAACTAAGCATGTAGCACTTTTTTGGTTCTCTCTCTCTCAGTCCGCCTGCTTGCGACATCTGGCAGACCAAGATACATGGCGTGAAGCGTCAGTGCAGTCTTGTATACGTATTTGTATGTGTACAGACGCATACACATATTTATGGGTATACAGACATGCTTTACACATATGCTCACGACTATACTCGGATGTATTCATATTGATTGTTGTTTCTAGTTATATTGGAATGTGTAGCTACATTCATTTGTATACGCATACTTTCCAGGCGCTCAAGTTTTTGACCATCGGCGCATAATTTCATAGCTGGCCCCGCGTGGCGCGGAGGACAGATTAGGATGCAAAAGTACCCTGATGCGGAGTCGCGAGCCTTCGTGAGCTCTCTGGGATGGCCGGCCAACGAAGCAAGACCGACAGCGTTGGATAAGGATTCCCAGGGCCACGCCGCGTCAAAGCGAGAACGAAAACAATGAGCATCGCGATGACATCGGCATGGCAACGACGATGACGAAGATGACATTGGCAATCTCAAGTGACCCATGCTGACTGATTGAGCTGTGCGTGAGTCCAAGTTGGAGCATTTCCGGGCCTATTCTTTATGGGGCGGGGTAATTATCACACCGTTTTGTATATATATATAGCAAGAAATATTGATTTTTCTCATAATCTGTTTACGGGGGACGAACCCATTGGATTCGGACCGCCGCCTGGCCAACAAATCTGTCGTTCACTTTATACGGGGGTCGGGGATGTCCAACGTTAGACGTCCTATAGTCAAAACTATAGTGCCCCTGTGTATGGACGTACACTGATCATTCGATTTGTACATAGGCGCCGATATGGATAATGCCATGTATGTTCGCATTCATCTTGTTCGTTCCAGTTAAAATCAATATCACATTCATTTGTACATGCACATCGAAAGATATGTTTGAGTACGTTTGTAGTTTGAGGTCGATTAATTTTTAAGTATAAGTATACAAATGTATATTTACATTCGTACTTCCATTTGCAGTTAAAACTGCGTCTTCCGCATCTCGCATATCCTCCCGCTCCTCTCTCTCGTGCTCCTCCCATTCCTCCTGTCTCGAGGTGGCTCATATCCTTCTAAGGTGACTTGCAACCTTTCTATTTGTAACGCTGCCTTCTACGATTCGTTCAACCGAACTCGTACACTTCACGGACAGGTCGGCGTGGTCACAGCCGACGCGTGACCCGTTTCATGTTTGCTACGAGCTCTGCGTTTGGATTCCATGTTTGTTTCTGCTGGCCGCCAGGAAGATTTCGTGACAGAAGCAGGCAAGAGTTTCCACGTGTGCGTGCTTGTCGGGGCGCAGACCAGGGCATGGTTTGACAACCCCGTTGAGAGGAGGCTGGTTGCTTGCTCGCTTCTGCTTCATACGGTGTGGTTACGACGGTTACGAGGCGCTACAACAAGTTTGCTGGGGTGACCTTGTGCATGTGCGCTTGCATGCGAGAGTCTCAATTGTCCGGCAATGGCTGGTTGGGCCAGAGCTCGCTGGAGGAAGGGTATTGACATTGCAATCTTTGGGATCTGCTTTCCACCTCTTCCGCGAGGGGTGCGAGGTCGCCCGGAATATTTGGCAACATTGTCAAGAATGTCTACGTGGCTGACAAAGGTCTTCGCCGAACTGAACGCTTGCTCGAGAGTGTTACCGGTCGTGTGCATTTATCTGAATGGATACGTGTGTCTAGACTTTATGATACATTGCAGCCTATTGGTGCAACTGTTGTTCTGTCGGAGATTCCGCCGAGAGAAATTCTCAACAACGGGTAAGGGAAACCATGGAGGAGTATGGGATGGTGCTTCCTGGGCTGCGTTAAACCGTTGAGTCTAGTAAAAGTGGGGAAGATGGAGCTGCTAGCCGAATGGGCTATATATTTGGGCTTGCTGTTGTTTTGGGGGTGCAAAAACTGGGTGCCGATTCAATGGCCCCATGCGTAAGCATGAATTAATTCACTCCGTCAAGGTACCCCAGGGACTACATCTACATGCAATCTAATCTTTCTTGGGATCGCACCGCCCCGAGCCAGATTACGGAGGACCGTGTTTGTTTGGAACTTCGAGGCTATGCGTATCCGCGAGGCCCGGAAACATGTCATTGCATATGCAGGTCCAGCTTTGGACAATCGTAAGGAGCCCGAGCTACCGACCTACCTCCAGGCCGTCAAACCCGACGCGTATTTCGTTTGTTTGAATGCCATTTTGAGAGACGCTGCAATGGAAGTTTTTGGCTGCAGCGTTTTTTCTGTTTCTCCTGAGTATGGGCGTCAAACTAGCGAGCGGCTTGCTTCGTTTCGCGAGCGTCTGCGTTTAAGATCGAGTCTTCAGGATGCCAGAAACACAGAGGGGGAACATACTGTTTCCAACCAGCTTTAAACCAGTCGCAGAGCTTGTGCCAAACGAAGGGGGAGGTACAACGCCGAGTGGAGGGCAGAGGTCGTCAATGATTTGGAGGATGCATGGGGGGTGAAGAGTCATCGGGAGGCTCGCTGTCTCTTGCGACTGCTGGCATGTCGTGAAAAAGCGCGCCCGTGGTAGCACCTGCGAAGTGCTGCGCTGTCTGCAAACGATTGGCTGGGATTGTGGACGCCTGAAGGACTTGGAGTGGGACATGGAACTGGATGAACTCATGAAGGCGGGTGAGTGCGCGGTGGTCGGCGGCGAGATTAGTTTGGAGCCTACAGTGATCAAGCACTGACTGACGTGATGGGCATAGGGAAATATCTGCGGAGGGGGCCGAAGCGACGTCCGTGCGCGCCCTGGTCTCTTCCCCGAGAAATCTTTGGAAATGTGATGGATCCTGGACCCGGCCGAGCACCTGATCGTCTAGGTGTGAGCGCGGAACGAGAATTTCATGCCGACGTTTTGTATACCGCTCTCGAAGAGGGCATGCAGTCTGCGGGCCGATTTCCTCGACTTTGGAATTGCGGCCGGCCATAGTTTGCTTCGCCAAAACCGACGGTGCCATGGTTGTGCTTGGCGCGCATCTTCTGGGCCCGCTTGGGGAGGTCTGGCCTGCGGGGGTCATCGTTAAAAAAAGCCCGCGCCCGTGAGGCAGTGCGACAAACCTGGCTGTAGCGAGGGGGTCGGAAGGATGTGGCCATAGCTGTTCCAGCTATGCTTCGCAGACTCAAACACGGAGGGCGCTGAACAGTTTTGTCAGCGTCCTGGGAGGCATCGGAACAGGTTAACGGACAGCTGCTAGAGCTCCAGAGCCTTGGTTTTGGGCGTGATAGCACGGGGGTTGATTGTGCAATTCCCAGCTCGTGGTCGGAGGCTCCTGGCGAAGACCAGGTGCGTGGCTCTCAGTGGGGATCCTTCTGCGTGCGGAAGCGTTGACCGTGCTTGCGCTGGTCCAGTTGACGGTTGGAGTGGGCATCTCCTTGATCCCGTGTACTCGGAGAATCAGCTGGTAGCTGGGTTTCCAGTGGCGCATCAGCTCATGAACGTGCGCGTAGCGGGGCTGATCGCCGTCATCTGCACCGCTGGCGCTGGCTCCGTGGCTGCCGGCCGCATGCTGCGAAAGAACGGGGCGCCTTGTTTTCGGATGGCCTTCGCCCTGCCATGCAGTTCGGGATCGTTGGCGCCTGAGGTCAGACAGAGATTCGTTTCTATTAAGTCGTCGTTCCATGGTCTGGGAAAAAGTTCTAGTCTACTCCTGCCCCTTCCGGTTGAAACGCTCGTGTCTTCTGGATTTCCAGTTTTTTTTTTTTGGGGGGGGGCTTGTTTTCTTCTGTTCGTTTTTTCTTGCTGAAGGCCGGCGCGGCAAGGTGGACTCCGCTGACGCTCGCTATTGTCGCGTGGCCATGCGCGGCGCGAGTGGCGAGGGTGGGTGCCGCATGCGGGGCTTTTCTATTTAGCAGGGGTTTGCGCGTTAGCGCGCGGCCCCAACTGTTCTCGAGCTCGGGGTCGGACTGGGCCAGCTTGTGCCAAGTGGTCGGCTTCCTCGGAGGAGCTCGCAACTTTCGGCTGGGGTTTTCGGTGCGCTGCCAACGAATGACAGGCCTCAGTTTGGCAGCGTGGGCCGTCTGACCGCCGGTGCAAATCCGTGGGCGCTGCTGTTTCAATCGGATCTCGTGGCCTTGCGTTCTCCAGGAGCTGGGGGAACTTTTCTCGCTCGATTGCTGGGCTCCTTGCTCGCTCTCTGGTGGGGTCGGAATATCGGGCGGGATTTCTGTGTGATCGACCATGTTCGACCGCGACGTCGACGACGTGCCGCTTCGATCTCCCCGCCTGAGTGCGATTCTCCGTTTGGTGAGGTCCTGGAACGGGAGGGCGAGGCATGAGGAGAGGCGCGTTGGATGCGCGGTGTTTGGATGGGGGAGTAGGAGGGCGACGGCGAGGCGCTGGCGGGGGGGGGGTGATGCGACGCGAAGTTTGGGGACGAGAAGTCGTTTTTCGACCGTCTAGAGTTTCGCCATCACTGTCGTTCCTTGGGCCATATTTTACGCCGTGCGCATCAGTTTCTGCATTGTTTGGGGTTCTTCCAGGGAGGTCGCCGCGGCCCGGCGCCCGGTGGGATCGATGGTTCGCGGGCGTCGTTATGAAGGTGGGGGTTCGCTCGCGAGGGCCGCTGAAAGAAACGCGTGGCCTTCTCCGTCAAGTCTGCGGGTTTCCCGCGCCCGCGCCCCCTGGTGATCGACGGCGTGTCTGTCGTGACTTGCCTCGATGTTCGGGGGTGTGAGATAAGGGGCGGGGCGTCTACTCGGGCGAGGTCGCAGCGGCAGATGCCCCTGTCCACGCCAGCCTCGATGTCTCAGCGGTCGGGGGAAGGGGCGCCCGCGCCCGAGGTCGCCTGTGGGGGCGGCGCCGAGGTCGGCGGCGCCGACGCAGCAGCCGCGGTGGGCAGCGATGCGCAATCGCCAAGTAGGAGCGCGCCGCGGTGCTGGCCAAGATCGCTCTCGACGGCGAGGCGGAGCTCGAGGCGCGCATCGCCGCGATTTGCGAGGCGCACGCGGCTCATCTTGGCGCGGTCGTGGCCCCGCGCGCGCCAGGGGAGGGGGCCGCCGCCCGCGCAGAGCCGGCCGCCGATCTGAAGAGCGAGAAGTCCGACCAGGTCATGACGTTCGCCCCTTTTCTCGCGGTCTTCGCGGCGATGGTGAGGGGCACATTGCGCGAGGGCCAGGTCCGCGAGATGGGGGCCGCGTTTTTCCAAGGTGAAGACCGACGAGAAAACCCAGTCCTCGTTGGAGACGCAGGAGGAGTGGCCCCGGCTTCCGCGAGGCCATCGTTCGGGTGGCTCGGGGGCTGTTCGATCAGGCGAAGTAGGAAGACGAACCAGAGGGCGAGGTCGTACTTCCGACATGGGTGGGAAGAGCTCTGGACGTATTTCCACCGTCGGCGGGACGGCGTCGCAGTGCTTCCAATGTGGGTGGGGCAAGCCGCGGCGGTATGTCCCGCGTGGGTGGGTTCGATTGGAGCGGGGGCGCTCGGGATCGGGCTCTCCTGAGGTCTGGCCTCCTGTGCGAGGCTGCTGCGCGCCGTGTCTCCGGTCAGGCAGATGCCCTCCCCCTGTGTCCACCGTCCTGTCGCGATCTCTCCTCCATCTGGCCTTGAGCCTCCTCTCTCTGCTGCTGCTGCCGCCGCTCCATCTACATCGGATTTAATTTTCCTTCGCCCCCCGAAGATGGGCCAGCCATCGCACTCCCCCGCCCCCAGCCGCCTCGGAAAGGGGTCGGCGGCAGCGCCGTCCAGGCAGGACGTGGGTCCCGGAAGCGGCGCCGACGGCGTCAGCCGCAAGGCTGCGCGCCTGCCTGGGCTTGTCGCCTGGCGCACACCAGCCCCGCGAAGGCGCTGGCTAGCCCTCTGGGCGCTCTCGACGCGTCCTCTCGGCGGAGTGCCCAGGCGCTGCTCTCTTCGCGCCGTATGCTCGCTCGTTTGCATCGTGGCATCGTGCTGCAGACCGAGTGGTAAGTGAATGGCGCCTCACGGTCATGCTCCTCTTGTCCTCCTCTTCCTCAGGCCTCAGAAGGAGAATGTGGAGGACGAGGAGGAGGAGGACGAAAAAGGAGGAGGAGGAGGACGAAGAGGAGGAGGAACAGGGGGATGAGGAGGAGGAAAGCGAGGAAACAACGAGCACCGCGCGACCCTGGCACGAGATCGCGAAACGCAAGTTCGGTCTCTCCGGGCGGATGAGGTTGATTGTGCGTTTCCGCTCGCCGCGGAGCGTTGCGACAGCTCCCTGTGCATCGCCGAAACATGCTGCAGTGGGTGCATGGCCTGGTCGCGTGCGCGCGGAACTCGCGTGGAGTCGTACAGCCAGTGGATGATTTGTTATTCGCCAGTGGGAAGTCACGGCCAGACCGCGGCGACAGCGATGGTGGCGGCGACGGCCTCGAAACCCGCAGCGGCAACGACTGGGACAGCGGCGCGGGCGACGGCGGCGAACTCGGCGACGACGACGGCGCTGGCGTCGACGAAACGGGCCCAGTGGTGGGGGTGCAGACGCATGAAAAAAAACGGAGGCGGTGGCGCGGGTCTTCGCGTTGCTCGCATCAGTCGTCCTCGTCGGGCCGCCGGAAAACCCGAGGCCACACGCCTTGGAAACCTCAGGACAGATGGGCGAGCGGGTACGAGCAGAAGGGGCGAGGGAGGAGGAGGAGGAAGAGGAGGAGGAGGAGGAGGAGGAGGAGGAGGAGGAGGAGGAGGAGGAGGACTATCCTCCTTCTCCCCCTCCTAATCATGCTCTCCTCCCTCGCCTCAGAGCTCCCCCTCCGCCAGCTCGCCGGCCGCCTCCACCTGCCTGCCCTCCTGTGCCTCCTCCTCCCCCGCCTCTGCCTGCCCGGGCAGGCCCCTGGAAAAAACCCGCTCCGAAGAGGCCCCCAGGGCGGCCCGAGAAGGCCCCATGCAGGGGGCCCCACGATGGGCCCCCTAGAGGGGGAACTCGAACTGACCTTGGGGCCCGCGCCCCAGGATGACCCGCGAGACCGCCAGGGAGCCCTCTTGGCCCGCCGTGGGGGCCCTCTTCGGCTCCGGGGGCGCTCGGGCGGACTCCCTCCCCGCGGATGGGCGGTCCCTGGGACCGGCCGCCCGCGCCTGCTCCCTGGCGGCCCTGGGGTGCGCTGGTGGGGCCTCTCGGGGATCGGATCGACGCTCGATCCGATCCCCGATCGACGCTCGGAGCGGGCACGAGCAGAAGGGGCGAGGGAGGAGGAGGGAAGAAGGAGGAGGAGGAGGAGGAGGAGGAGGAGGAGGAGGAGGAGGAGGAGGAGGGGCCTCTCGGGGGGCCGAACGGAATCCCCCCCCGGGTGTGGCCGAGGCCGGCCCCCCGTGGCGGCTGCGGCGCGCAGGCGAGGCCACCTCGGGGGGAGGGGCGCCCCCAGGGGCGACCGGCGGCGCGCCGCGCCGTCCGGGGACTCTGTTGCACCGAGCGGCCGCTGCGATTCCCTCGGAAGCCGCTCGCGCGCGGCCCGCGTGCCTGCCCAGCGACAGAAGGCCTCGTAAAACAGGGCTAGGATCGGGTTAAACAGGGCTAGGATCGTAAAACAGAGCGCTCTCAGAGCGTTCCGGAACGCTCTGGAGCGGCCGCGGCGCCCAACACATCCTCCAAACCCGCCGATTCTCAGAGATTTCGAGTTATCCCGATCCGATTTTGTCCCGATCTTCGCGGCGTTTCACCTCGATTCCTGCCGTGCGGGGTCCCCCCAAAAATCCCGACCTTCTGCCCGGGGCCAGCGTTTCATCCTCCTCAGTCCCGGGTAGCTCTTCGACGGTCCTGAGGCCTGGCGAGGGCTCCCTGAGGCCGAGGTTTGTTCAACAGCTTCTGTCGTGGTTTGACCTAGATTGATTGGAGGGGGGATCTGCGTGTTTCAAGACGGAAAAATCGGCACAGACACAGCTAATCGCTGGTGCCCAGGAGAATATGGGAAACTGCGGGAGATGGTGGGGCAGTCGAGGATCCACAAGATATGGGAAAATATTGAGAATCCTGGGCTTTGTACCTACTTATGTGTGTGTGTGTGTATGTCCCTGGGTTCCTTTAGTGTTCAGGATTTCCAGGCGAGCCCGGCCGCGGCGAGCGGAGGCCACTGTCCGAGAGGGCCCCTGCAGCGAGGCCTGCGAGAGCGCCACGTCGCCGCCTCCGCCCATGCCCGGAGCGCCGCCGCGTCTGGCCGCTTAGCTCGACGCCGTCTGTGGACGCCGCCAGTCCCCCACCTCTTCTGGTTGCGAAGACCAGATTCGTTTTTTTTGTTGTTTGCCATTTTCTGTTTCTGGGGGTCCTTGCCAGGCCCCAGGACGGTAAGAAAACGATTCAGGATGCAAAGTGTGTCCCAGGGAAAAGTCTAGAAGCTGCGCCTGTTAGAGAAGCGCTGGCTGAAAGCTCGGAACAGGGGGGTCCGAAATAACGTATGAACACACATGCCATAAACTAAGTAAATGGGCTTCCTCGGCAGTGCCATTTTTCTCTGTTGCAGCAGGAAGAGGAGGAGACGGGGGAGGAGGAGGGATGCCCAGGAGGAGGAAGAGGTGGATGAGGAGGAGCAGGAGGTGGTGGAGGAGGAGGAGGAGGAGCAGGAGGTGGAGGAGGAGGAGGAGGAGGAGGAGGAGGAGGAGCTGCTGCAGCGCCGCTGCGCGAGCCAACGGGTCCCGTGGGCCCCCAAGCCAGCGCAACGTGAGGAGACAGCGTGGCCGTTCGGTCCGTCGAGGGTACCCCGGCGCACGGCAGCTCCCACTTGCCAGGCGGGTCGGTACAACCCCGCCTTCAGCGGCCACCACATCCAGGGCAAGCTCTCGACGTCGCAGATGTACGGCAGCGGCGACACGTTCTCGCAGGAGCGGAGGGGAAGGAGGGGGGCGGAGGTGGAGGATGAGGAGGATGAGGAGGAGGATGAGGAGGATGAGGAGGATGAGGAGGAGGAGGAGGAGGAGCTGGAGGATTAGGTGGAGGGAGTGGGAGGAATTTGGGGCAGGACGCGGAGGCAGGAAGCGTGTCGAGGACGCCTACGGCGAACCACGCCGCCCCCCCTTTTTTCAAATTAAAGACCGATGTGGCCAAACGTTGGCCACAGTCTGGCCAAGCTATCAGACCATGTGTTCCCTCAGCCGTTGTGGAATCCCTTGGGGGGAACACCCGAGAGAAACAGATCAAGGAGGATGAGCGGGAGGAGGAGGATCAGGAGGAGGAGGAGGATCAGGAGCAGGAGGAGGAGGAGGGAGGAGAAGGAAGCGAAGGCAGGAAACCGGGCAGAACACGGAGGAGAAGGAAGTTTGGGCAGAACACGGAGGCAGGAAGAGTATCGAGGACGCTTACGGCAAACCAACGCAGTCCATGCCTACCGATGTGGCCAAACGTTTGGCCACAGTCTGGCCAAGCTATCAGACCATGTGTTCCCTCAGCCGTTGTGGAACCCATTGGGGGGAACACCTGGGGGAGACATATAAAGGAGGATGAGCGGGCAGGGAAGGAGGATCAGGATGAGGAGGAGGAGGAAGAGGATGAGGGGGCGAAGGAAGAGGGGGAGGAGGAGGAGGGGCAGGAGGAGCAGAAGAAGGAAGCTTGTGCAGAACACGGAGGCAGGACGAGTAACGAGGACGCCTACGGCGAGCCACCGCCGCCCCCTGCCTTTTTCTAAAAACCGATGTGGCCAAATGTTGGGCCACAGGCTGGCCAAGCTATCGGACCATGTGATCCCCCAGCCGTTGTGGACCCCCTTGGGGGAACACTTGATATAGACAGATCATGGAGGACGAGCGGGAGGAGGAGGAGGAGGAACAGGAGGAGGAGGATGAGGATGCGGCAGAGGAGGAGGATGAGAACTAGGAGGAGGAAAGAGGAGGATGAGGATGAGGATAATGAGGATTCTGGTGCTGATGATGCTGATGATGCTGATGCGGCTGATGCTGATGGTGCTGATGATGATGCTGATGATGATGTTGTTGATGATGCTGCTGCTGCCGATGATGCTGATGATGCTGATACCGATAATGATGATGCTGATGATGATACGGATGATGCTGATGCCGATGCTGACGATGCCAATGACGATGGCGATGACGATGACGATACAGATGATGATGCTGATGAGAATGTTGCTGCTGGTGATGCTAATGTTGATGCTGATGCTGATGCTGATGCTGATGATGCTGAAACTGGTTATGATGCTGCGGATGATGATGCTGATGCTGCTGCTGCTGATGATGATGATGATGAGGATGATGCCGATGCTGAAGATGATGTTGTAGTTGATCATGCTGCTGCTAATAATGAATGCTGATAATGATGATGTCCCTGATGATGATGATGTCGATGACGATGATGAAGAACCTGATGGTGATGCTGAGGCAGATTATGATGATGATAATGCTGCTGATGCTGATGATGATGAATCCGATGCCGATGCTGATGCTGATGATGCTGATTATGCTGTTGTTGTTTTTGATCATGCTGCTGGCGCTGATGATGAT
>CAUYUJ010018998.1:7500-37500 GCA_963575745.1 Prorocentrum cordatum | reverse complement strand
TCAATCGTCGATCCCCCAGAAAATATTGGAAAATATGGGAAGTGGGGGGACGCCCAAACCTCAGAAAGTATGGGAAAAGATTGGGCATCCTGTTATTTGTGTCTATCTATTTGTGTGTCCCAGGGCCTCTTCATTCATTGCAAGTCTGTCCGAGCCCCAGCTGGTGCCCCGGGGTCCCCAGGATCTGGACTGGCAGGTGTGGGGTTCGTGCGCAGCCGCTCTCCCGCTCGGGCGCGGGCCCGGCTCTCGTCCTCGCCTTCCTCTTCGGCCCTCGTCCTCCCCTCCCTCCTCCTCCTCCTCCTCCTCCTCCTCCTCCTCCTCCTCCTCCTCCTCGTCCTCCTCCTCCTCCCCCTCCTCCTCCTCCTCATCTTCCTTATTTGTTTTTTTCTTTTTTCATTTTCCCTATGACTAACTCCTTCCTGTCGCACCCCGGGGCCAGTCAGAAAGACGGGCTGGGCGTTTCGTTTGAGACTTCCTTATCATTTTAGGAGCCTCAAGCTGAAACATTGGCAATCGTTTCGCAGATGGAGGGCGGGTCGCTTCCACAATGCGGCTCTCTTCTTAACGCCGCGCGCCCTCGTTTGAAAGATGTGCAAGAGTTTCACGGAAAGAGGGCGGGCCGTTTTCAAGGTGTGGCTCTCGCCTCAGCGCCGCGCGCATCCGTTTAAAACTTTGAAGGAATGTCCCGGATTGAGGGCGGCTGGTTTTCAACATGTAGCTCTCGCTTGAGCGCCGCGCACATTGGTTCTGCAACTTTGTAAGACTTTCATTGGTTTTCATGATTGACGCACCAGAATGTCTTCTTCTTTGAACGGCTCAAGATTGACAGGTTGCAGCAGTTGCGTTGATTCGCGATATGTTGAATTCCCAGGAGTGGCGTTCTTCTGCGATTCATTTATCGTCAAGACGCAGCAGTCAAGTTGACCCGTAGCGCTGAAGTCCTGAGAATGGTGTATTGGAGGAGGGAGAGTGTATTTCAATTTCGCTGATGAGTCTTAGGTTTGTATTGGTCCTCCTCCATTCCTTCTCCTTGTAGATAACTCCTCCCTGTCGCACCCCGAGGCAAGTTTTTAGGGCGGGCTGGGCGTTTCGCTTGAGACTTTCTTACCATTTATGGGTCTGAAGCTGAGAGAGTTACAACAGTTTCATAAATGGAGGGCGGGTGGTTTTTAAAATGTGACTCTCGCCTGAGCGCAGTGCACATTCGTTTTAAACAGTTGCAAGAGTTTCACGGATTGAGGGCGGGTGGTTTTCAAAATGCGGCTCTCGCCTTAGCGCTCCGAACATTCGTTTGACACAGTTGCACGAATTTCACGGATTGAGGGCGGCTGGTTTTCAACATGCGGCTCTCGCCTGAGCGCCGCGCACACTCGTTTTTAATCAGTCGCAAGAATTTAACGTATTGAGGGCGGGTGGTTTTCAACATGTGGCCTTCGCCCGAGCGCCGCGCACACTCTTTTTAAACAGTTGCAAGAGTTTCACGGATTGAGGGCTGGTTGTTTTCACAATGTGTCTCTCGCCTTCGCGCCGCGCACGTTTGTTTTAAACACTTGCAAGGGTTTCACGGACTGAGGGCGGGTGGTTTTCAACATTTGGTTCTCGCCTTAGCGCCGCGAGCAATCGTCTTACACATTTGCAGGAGCTTCGCGGATTGAGGGCGGTTCCTTTTCAAAATGGGGCTCTCGCCTCAGCGCCGCGCACAGTCGTTTTTAACATTGGCAAGAGTTTCACGGATTCCCATGATCAACGTACCATGGTGTTTTGGAAGGATTCAGGATTTCGCGGGCGCGACAGTTATGTTGATTCGTTGTGATGAAGTTCAACGAATGGCGTTCTGGCACGATTCTGGATCGTCAAGACGCAGCAGTCAGATTGATATGTGGCGCTGACATCCCGCGAACAATGTTTTTGGCACGCTTAGGATATTCAAACTGCTGTCTTCCAACGAGGCAGTTCCCTCAGTGGAAATGAACCGTTGTAGGGGCCTGTGAAGAGGGAGCTTGGAGGGAGGGTTAATTCCACCATCGTTGATGACTCTTGAGTTTCCACTGGTCCTCCTGCTCCTGTTTCTCCTCTACATCCTCTTCCTCCTCCTCCTCCTCCCTTCAGAAAATCCCGTTAGTTGCCCTGTGGGTTGGATTTTCCCACGGTTGTCCCGTGGTTTGTCCCGTGGTTTGTCCCGCGATGTTTTGTGGTTTGACCCGCGATTGTCCCGTGAGTTGTCCAGTGGGTTTCCCATGGTTGTCCCATGAGTGTCTCGTGTTGTTTTGTGGGTCGTCCCATTGTCTCATGGTTGTCCCGTGGGTTGTCCCATGGGTTGTCTCGTGGCTGTCCCGTGGTTTGTCCCGTCGTTTGTTTCGCGGGTTGTTCCGTGGTTGTCCGATGGGTTGTCCCGTGGATTGTTGTCTCTTGGCTGTCCTGCGGTTTGTCCCGTGGTTTGTCCAGCGGGTTGTCCCGTGGTTGTCCCGTGCGCCGTCCCGTGGCTGTCCCGTGGGAGATGTAACTCGACGTGCAAATTCAATGGCAAACTATATTCAAAACGACATGCAGATCGACATGCAACAGGGCGAAACGAATATCTAAATGCAGATCGAATTGGAAGTCGAACGGCGCATAGAAGTTCACATCGAACAGACTTTCAAATCGGAATGACTATTGAACTTCAACTCGACTTGAACATCGAAGTGCGCTCGAACGGTATTTCGACGTGCGCATCGATCTTCACATACAATTGGCATCGACATGTAAGTCTCAACACACATCGAAACGCACATCGGAAAGCACATCTGATTGCACATCAAAGGTCGCACCCAACTGCAATCGACATGCAAATCGGAATGAGTATCGCAGCGTGGATCCAAGTGCAATCGGAGCGCATACCAACATGCACATCGAGATGTACATCGAGGTGTACGCTCCTCCCCCCAGCCTCCTTACCACCCGAAGCGTGGCTTACGAGATACATATGCACCACCACCGGATCTGGTCCCCCCCTCCGACCCCTCTCCGGGTGGTGGTGGTGACCCTCCTTCCTGTTATACCACCCCTCCTTCCCACACTCCCCTCCAAAGGAGGCTGGAGGTTGGGGGCTGTTTTCGAGGGATGCGTGCGGCGAGGGAGCAGGGGGGTGTCGGCCCTATAAATCATCAAGAACCTTCCCGGCAACAGACGAGGATGACGGACAGAGCGCCTGCGAGAGCAGCTCAGCACAGGCTTTTAGCCCCAACGGGGGCAGGGTCCTGGGGGGTCCTAACATGCCATCTCCGTGCAGGCACGGTGGCGGATTATACCCCCCACTCTCTCCCACACCCCCCTCCGAAAGAGGCTGGAGAGGAGCCGCGTCCCGCACTCCAGCGGCGGCATGGGGCCCAGGAGAGGGAGGGCGTGCTGCACCGAGAGGGTGCGAAGCCACAGCCCTGCAGGCAGTGCGACGGCTCATGGCGACGAGTTGAGCAGCGATGGCTCTTCGGGAGGCTGTTCACCGTCACCTGTCAGCGGGAGGGAGGAGAGTGTCCACCGTGACGCGGGTGCCAATTTTTGTATTTCATATACGCACATGTGTGCATGCATGTATGCATGCATGCATGCATGCATGCAGATATGTAGGTATGCATGTTTGGGTATCTTTAAATATGTATGTGCATGTATGTATGCACGTACATATACATGCATGCATGTGTATACATATAGGTATGCGTGCATGCATGCCATCATGTATTTATGTATGTATGTATGTAGACATGTAGGTGGGTAGATAGGTATGCGTGCATGCATGTATGCATACATGCAACCATGCATATATGTATGTATGTATGTATGCATGTGCGTAGGTATGACAATACGTATGCATGTATGCATGTATGTGTGCATGCATGTATGCACACATGTCTGTATATGTGTGTGTGTGTGCATGCATGTTTGCATGTATGCATGCATATAGATATGTATGTGTGTACGTATGTTTGTGTGCAGTGTATGCACGTGTGCATACATCTACGTGCGCGCGTACGTATATATACATGCATGCATGCATGCGTATGTACAGATATATGTATACATGCACGCATGCATATATGCATACACGCAGGTATGTGTGTATATATGTATGCACCTGCGTGTGTGTATGTATAGACGCATGCATGTATCTATGTATGCGTGCATGCATGTGTGTGTAAGTATGTAAGTATGTAAGTATGTACGTATGGATGTATGTATGTATGCATGCGTACATGTATGCATGCATGCATGCATGCATGTATGTATGCATGTATGCATGTATGTATGTATGCACGCATGCACGTATGCATGTATGTGTGTGTATGTATGTTTGCATGCATGCATACATGCATACATGTATGTATGTATCTATATATGTATATATATATATATGCATGCATGCATGTGTGTATGTATGTACGTACGTACGTACGTATGTATGTATGTATGTATGCATGCATGCATGCATGTAGGTATGCATGTATGCATGTGTGTATGTATGTATGTATGTATGTATGCATGCATGTATGCATGTATGTATGTATGTATGTATGTATGTATGTATGTATGTATGTATGTATGTATGTGTGTGTATGTCTGTATGTATTTATTAGACATATATATACATATATTATATATATATGCCAACAAGCTTTATGTAAACGCCAGCCTGCATACATCTGCGGAGTCGTGAGGGGTTTTGTCGCCAGCCGCAGCCGAGCCGCAGCCGCAGCGGCAGCCTATGTTTGGGTTCGGCTTGAGCCCGCCAGGGACGGTGGCCCGACCGAACTGCACCCAGCGGTTGAGAACCGTCCTACGCAAGGAGGAGGAGGAGGAGGAGGAGGAGGAGGAGGAGGAGGAGGAGCCCCACGCGTCAGCGTCGAGCGCCACCCACCACGTGGTGAGACAGGCACTTGGAATTAATCAACAGGTTGGTATCCCCCGTTTGGTTCATCGTGGTTCGGCTTAGCCCCAATCTGATTCATACTTCCCCGTGTGGGTAGCCCGTTTGGGCTCATAGCTTGCAGACTCATAGTTTCGCTGTAGGCAGCGTAGGTTTCAGCGGCAGACAACCCTAAGAAGACGGATTAGGAATCGGAAGAGGGGTGTAGCAAGCTCGGAAGAGGAACAAGAGCAGGATCAGGAACGGAAGGACCAGGAAGAAGAGGAGCAACATCAGGAATCGGAAGGAGGGGGATCATTGATGCAGACTGCGAAAGAAGAGTGGGGTTGGCGGTTCGAAGTGGAAGGGCGTCACAAGATGAGTGGGTGATGGGGGGATGGCGTCGGGGAGCGAGAGACAGGGGATAATCAAGAGCATTCAGAGCGATGAGCAGGATAGGGAGGAGACCAGGCTAGGCAGAGTGGGATTGCGAGGGAAGCTGAGGATTGTGGAAGGAGGGGGAAACACATCGAAGCAAGGCCGCAGCCGTCTGGCCCACCCTTTCCCATCCCTCCACTCCATCATGTACATATGTCCACCTTCCTGTTAAACAGAATAGATGGATGTGGTGTTCGACGATTCTGATCAAGATGCTGACTCAGAACCAATTGTGATTGGTGATCGCCGCCCTGGAAATCGGAGACCCAGGCAGCCGAAGATGACAGGCCCCTCACGTTTCTGTTTGATCGTGGCGTCGGGGTCGGGCTTATGGCAGCATGTATTTCCAAGAGTGGATATTAGTGATGCAGTTCCTGAAGGGGGGCACATTGTCGGGGCCGTTGAGTACCACTATCACATAGTCAGCGGCACGGAGGCCAACAGCAACCCGCATCATGAGTGTATGCCCTTCCTGAAGCACCTTTCTCGCCAACATTCGGCAACAACATCGGCAATCGGAATGACGACATATGTGGCCACCAGCTTTATTCAGTTTGAAGTTCCTGTCCCTGTGAGCCCTGAGGTCGCAGAGATGATTCGAGTTTGCAAGGCGCGTGGCCTCACGCGTGAAGATGTTCGCAGGCACGCTGCACGATTTGATTTCCTTTCACGTATGCTTGAATGGTCGGGCGCTTGCAAAGTTGATGCAGTGTGCGAGTTGTCTCCCGCCCTCGCTGGCAGAATATTGACTGGCCAGAGCCTGGTGTTTCATTGCGTTCTCATATTCTCCCACCGCGCCCCCAGGGCACAACTACTGCGAGCCGAACCCTCAGGCAGAGAAATCAAGAGGATCAGGAGGCACCTTCTCAACACATCGAGTGAGGTTGACTTTTCGTGTCTCCATCGACAGGGTCGTGACATGGTGCGTGCCAGATTTGATGAGTGGGACCCAGAACTGGTTATCAATTGGCTGGGGGCTTCGAGGTTTTGCAAGGATATCAGACGCATCCACCAAGCTGCGCACGCATTTAAGAAAGTATACGCGCACTACGCTGGTGTCTCCATGGCCGTGTCGCCCCAGTTCCCGCCAATCAATTACGACACGTTGCGACTTTCGAGGGTTCGACTCGATATAGTAGGCATGATGTTGAACCGAGAGATGTTTGATGACTTGCTGAGCACAGTGCCTCTTAACAAGATTAGCTTCTACCTGTTCATCGATGCGAGTCCTCAGCGAAGGGGCCTGGAGCTACACGCTGCAAGTATTGACATGTGGGTCGATGGTATATTTCGGAGGAAGCTGTTGCCGTGCGTATCGCTTGGTAAGGAGTTCTTGGACAAAATTGGTAAAACAGTGGCGACGCTCTGGCAACTATTTCTTATGTCTGGGCCATCATTTAACGCGATGAGGTGTCTATGCAACCGGACGAGATCCATTACGACAGACCAGGGGACCGAACGCCTCATCGCCGACATTGTAGATATACTCCCAGACTTCTACGAACTCCTACATCCTAGATTCCAGCGCCCCGAACGCCCTGAACAGACATATCTTTTCGAGCGGTGCCTACAGAGCCCAGGATGGTGCCACCTTTGGGACTTACTGTTGCGCAGGGGCTTATCGTCACTATCATGGTTCCCATCGTGGTTGGAAAAACTTAAAGCTGTAGTGCATATGTTGAGGCTTGGTATTGCGAAAGCACATATGGTCAAGCAATTGAGGAGACGTGCAAAACTGGCAGCTGCTTCGATTATCGAATCAATGAAACCTCCTGGCTTTGCAAACTGGCGCTGGAAAACACTTCATTCGTGCTGCGAGGAGCTGGCCTCTGGACTTGATACCCTGGCTGCCGCATGGAATCCAGCTCTCTTCGACGGTGCCAGAATCGGTGAGTATGTGAGGAAGGCAACAGAGGGGTTGGCGTCACCTCGGTGGAAGGCTTTATTCTGGATCGTCAAATGGTTCTGCGACTGGCTTTGCACGTTGATGTCTTGGGGGCAAGGCTGCCCGTGCCACGAGCCAGACGACGACGGTTTCGAGACGTGTCCGAGCAAAGGCAGACGACTTGCGCAAGCTTATCCTTTTGCCCAGAAGCATATGAGGGCGGGGCTCGACGAAGCCAACAGATGGACAGCTCAATCGCTCGGGATTTCAGCCATTGAGCTCGCGGAAGTCCAAGGGTGCGTCAGGGCATTGCACCACTTATCTGAAAGGAAGCTGAAACACTTGAACAGAATTCCATACCTTCTTGCCCGACTAGGCGAACCAGGGGTTCGAGACCGATGCGTGGCGCAATTCAACGATGCCCCACTGATCCGACACCATAGAGTATCATGCGAATTTTTGGCTCCAGGATGCTCGCTCAGACATCAGGTGTATGCGATTCAGCTTGACGGGAGTGGGATGGCACCTGAGCTGACTGCTGAGGTGCAGAGCCTGCTGCAGATCCCCATGGACGATAGTGTGGCCGAGGGGCCGCATGCAGTCGCGGCCAGAGCGGCGACCCATACGAGAGCGGCAGAGTGGCCTTGGCTGGCCAGCACGATGAGGCTGAACCAGAACCTCGACGACGCGAACGACCTCCCCAGCGTGCTCGACACGGACATCCGCAGATTATGGCACTCTTACAAATCTATCATTCGTGTTCCCTTGCCTCGCCGCGCCAGGCGTCGCAACTACAAACCAGTGCGGATGCCACGGTCACGGTTCGAGAGGTGCGTATACAGCATGTCGCACATCGCCAACTGCGCAGATAACGACGGCGATGCTTGGCACGCAGGATGGGGCGAGTATGATGGCGGAGATGACGGGGATGACGGTGAGCCTCCAGGACCCCCTCGCAAGCGTGGCAAAGCGCCTGGCCGTGGCAAACCAGGCAAACCTGACGACGACGGTGCTGGCCATGGCGGTGGAGGCGGAGGGGATGGCAGCGTTGGCAACGTTGGAGGCGCGATCGAGCAGTCTGCCCTGAGCGGGAAACTTGTGCGACAGTGGCTTGCCTCCTGCTTGGAGCTCTACAGCTACCTGTCGATCCCTACTTTCTCGGCAGTTGATGGTAGAGACGTCGTGATGATCGTGCAGGTCCTGAGCTTCGAGACCCGCGACATTGTGGTGAAGACGTACGACGAGGACTCGGGCAGGATGCAAAGCAGCAGAGGAGGAATGACGAGGCGACGAGGATGATGAGGATGAGGGGGGACAACTTACGTAGTGGTTCCCCCCAGGGTGAGAGAGAGAGAGAGAGAGACAATGCAAGGTGGAGGGGGAGGAGGATGGGGAAGATCGAGAAAAGTGAAAACGAACATGGGGGAGGGGGGGATGGCATCTCCCCGCTGGGCACTTTGGAACGTTTTAGGCCGGCCTGGAACCAGCGTGAGAGTGCCATCTAGCTTTAGATTGGCGTTGGGTGTAGCTTGCTCACCGCCTAGGTAAAATACGAATCGTTCGGTGCCTAATTTGGGCGAGGTAGTATCATACAACGAGGGCCTCCCATGTGCGGGTGCCAGGTGCTTGCGCATTTGTTTCGAGCATCCCCCCACAGGACCAGGTCGGCATCTACGACATCACTGTGCAGCCCCTCGAGGTGTCGGCACCTCTCGGCGAGGATCTTGTCGGCGAACCTCTCGGGGACGATATTCACTGCTATGTTTTCGTGGACCCATGCACAATGGATATCGCTGCCCTTCGTGGCGGCCCAATGGATATCGCCAGAGATCAATGGAAAAAAATGGGAAGTAGCAGATAGTATCGTGGACGGGTGTGTGAGGCTTCGGAACCCGAAACAATTGTGCCCCCTGAAACCGCTCAGCGACCCCAGCACACCTGTACTTGTTTTGCTTGACGTTTTACATGCAGATGGTTACAAGGCCGTCAGCAAACGTGTCGTGCATGACGCTGAATGCCCCAAGGAGTATGACGAACGTAAACTGCTCAGCCTAACCCCCTACCTGCAATGCATCATCACTCTGATCGACCTTTACCGTGACGGATCTATTTCGTTTCCGAGCGGGCAGCCGCAATCATACTACAGGCTCCTCCTGCGGGCGAGAACGAACCAACCTCCCAACCAAGGGGCTCAGTATTGCACGAACCTGCTAGAGGGCAAGCCTGAGCTGAAGGGTTGCGATATCGCTGCAGCTCCAGCAGTGGTTCTCCCTGGGCCAGCTCCAGCCCCCAAAGACATTGTCGGCGACGACGGCGAGAGTGATGAGCCTGAACCCCCCAAGCCTCCAGGAGGGCATGCTCCAGGAGGCGGTGGCGATGATGATGTCATAGTGGGTGGCGGTGGAGGCGGCTCTGACGACGACGTCATGGGCGGGGGCAGCGACAAGGGCGAGCCTCCGCCTCCGCCCCCAGCCCCTCCCGTGGCTGACATCGCCAAGCCTGCGATCCCAGGGGTGGTGACGTTCATTCTAGGACAGGCGGTGACGTTCACTCCCCGCAAACATAGTGGAGGCTATGTTCACTGGGAGCGCTTAGGAGTTGTTTGCAATAATCCTGACCATATTAATTGCAAGAGGTCCAGGAGCCTCGAGCTCAATAGGGATGTCTTGGGGATTAGGTGTGCTGAAGCGTATCTTGGGGCGTGGTTGCAGCATAGCCACATGCCCAATGACCAGCATAAGCGTTGGCGGCCTGGTTTGCAGGCCCAGCGTGATTTTTTGAGGGATAACTGACCCACCATCGCACGAACGATGGCGAGGTCGGCGAGGGGGTCGCATGTTGGTGCACAGACAATACAGTAACAGCGGTACACACATTACCTTCACGACCATGCAAGCAGCGCAATCACATATATCGTGAGAACTTACGTGCACACTAACATGTTGAACCTCCTCCATTGCGCGACTTGGTGCGCATTGCAGTGGCATGATGTTGTGCGTCGTTTGCGTGCTGCGTTGCAGAGCCAAGCGCGTGTTTTACCAGCTTGGCGGCCGAACGGGCCCGCGCCACCGTGTCGATGCGTGTGCGGACCAGCCCCATTGAGTTCCTGTCAGATGTATCACCTTGTCGGCACGTGCTGTTACGTTGTCTTTTGCTCGCGGGCATCGTCGCTGCACCTTGCCCACGCTTACTGGCGAGCCAAAGGGGCCCACGGTTGACGGCAACTGGGGTGGGGGCGGGGGCATTTGCAGTCGCCCCGTAGCGGTGCAGTGGAGATGCATCGGAGGAGTTGTAGAGGGCTGTGTCTATGTAGGTTGTTTGCATGCAACAGGGCGGTGTACACATACGTGGTATATACAGCGTGAGAGAGAGAGGGGCAACGACGCATCGACTAACGCACATATTCAAGTAGTGAAATATAAGGGTGCGATACACCCATGGACAATGACCAATGTTTGTATGGTAACATCGACGGGCGAGGGTCAGACAAGCATCGTATGGGATAGGAGTCGTAGTAGAGCTGGTCAAAGAGAGGCACTACACTGCTACACTGCACTAATGATGGGCGGCGGAGATGGCGACTCAACACTCATGGTTAAGCTGTCCACGACTCGGTTTGATAAAAGAAACCATGTCGTGGGCGTGCAACACACGTAAGTCGTTTCGATGGCGGTCCAAACTTGTTTGACATTGATTTCGGGTTCGCGTTGAGCTAGTTTTCCGTCGGTTCGATTTCGGATTGGGTGGGATCTGCGAAAGGAATCCGTGCTATCCAGCCTGCGCACTGCAACAGAGAAGCCCAAACGGGGGAAGATGTAGAGACGCTGCGCGCACCCCATATCACGCCTTATCAAACTAGACCCAGTGCGCGATGAGGAGGTTGGGGGTCGGGGCAACCGAACGCATAATCCACCTCCCTGCGTGGATTACTGCGCATATAGAGCCTCGCATCCACCCTCAGATCAGGAAAACTCGGCCATCGGCCCGACTGATTCAGATGTCTTCATGTGTGGGGGTGGCCGTGAAGTGTGCATCGCTAGCTGGGGTAATTAAGGGTGCTTTAGATTGCTGCATATTGTATTTATGGTTGAGCACAAACCAACCGAGCATTGTCGCTGTATGGGATGAATTTATATATTTCGGGCTTATCATTATATTTACGGGATGAACCACTCCAAACCAGGATGAACCACTTCAAACCAGGATGAACCACTCCCAAACCAGGATGAACCATTCTGAACCATTCCCAAACCAGGATGAACCACTCTGAACCAGGATGAACCAGTTTGAACCATGATGAACCACTCCCCAAACCAGGATGAACCATTCCAAACCAGGATGAACCACTCCCAAATCAGGATGAACCACTCCAAACCAGGATGAACCACTCCAGGCCAGTATGAATCACTACGGTGTTACTATGACAGCATGGTAAGAATGACTGTGCGTGTGACTGCATCGGATGAGCGCCTGGAATCTGGTATGTAACGAATCTGTCGAGGCGGACTCTGTTTCTTGCCTGCGAAGAACGGGTAGAGCCGTAGGTCGAATACGTTATTTCGCTTATTTGGCTGCCCGTGTCCAAGCGCTGGGGCGTTCTCGGGTGTAGTCTGTTTGGGAAGCCCCACCTTTGTAGTCTGGCCGACGGAGCCTAGAGGTCCGCGGAGAAGGGCGCGGGGGGCGGGGGCGCACCCTGTGTTTTGGGCCCCTTGGACAACCCTTGCGCCGTGGCCGAGCATGCAGCGCATGTGCCCTGCAACTGCCATGGGGAGGAGGGGGGAGACGGTCAAACGACATCCCGTCCCGAACATTCTAAAAAAATAAGGGGGCAATAATGCGAATAATTGTCAATGCGGGTGCTGTTTGAATCGTCAAATCACACCCGCGACGGCTCGGCCGTCGCAGGTGTTCTTGGACGGTTCAAATTGCACCCCAGGGCCCATGTTCCCCTCGATCTGTTACTGATTATTCTGGGCCCTCTCTCTCGCTCCAGCTCAGTCGGGGTACGGTCTACCCACATCGCCAATCTCCCTCCAGTCCTCAGCCTCCTCCACTCCATGGCACTTGTGGCTCGAGTGCTTCTTCGAGTTGAGAGCCCAACTTCTTCGGGGCCCTGGGTTGACTTGTCCTGGGTGGTTTCGGCGAGCGCCCCCGCTATGGTCAAGTCCGACGTGCTCGGGGATCAGAGCTCTGAGTCTGAGGCTGAGGCCGTGGACGGCCAGAAGGGCTGCAAGCGGGCGGTGCACACCAAGAGAGGAGGGCCCAAGGCTGGACGCCCTGCCCCTGCCGCTGGCAAGGGCGCCCCCCAGTGCTACTTGTGTCAGGAGAGCGGCCCGACCAAGAAGTTCCTCGGCTTTGAGCTTCACGATCTCTGCTTGAATGCGTGTCGGTCGTCGAGGCGCCGATGCGAGGACAAGAGGGAGTTCGACAACCTCATGACCGACGACCCGACGAAGTGGAGGGCCATCGTCCTCCCTAATGTGTGCGAGCGTGGTGCACGTGACTCTGCAGTTCGCCGTCAGAGTAAGAACATGCTCGATTGCACCATCAAGTTCCGCCAGGAGGAGAGGACCATCCCGAAGCTCGAGCTCTGCAAGGTGAGGTATATCAACTACATGTCCTTCTGGGAGGGAGTCGAGAAGGAGGAGGCCGAGCGCGACTTCGACATCAAGCTCGCAATCCAGAAGAGAGATGGCACTGAGATCTTTGACAAGATGGGGCGGCCGTGCATCAGCATTGACGACAACGCATCTTCGGCGGTCCGAACGGGTGTGAGAGCTGACTGTGCTTCGAAGTCAGCCGCCACGGATGGCTACGCTCGCGGCGAGGCTCGTCGAGGTGCTTCTTGCGACAGACGCAGCCGCAGCCGTGGCAGCCTCAGCCGCAGCCCTGGCCCGAGCGACTCCCATGAGGACGATTCCGACTGCGAGGTGATGAGCGAGTCTATCGAGCCCGTGAGATCACCGACCACCACCCCTCTGCCGCGCAGGAGCCCGAGATCGGCCACCAAGCGCCTGGGGGCGCTGACCTCAGACAACCTCAAGGCACATGAGGAGGCGCGGGGTGCAACACACATGCAAACTCCTCATGCCCCTCCCCCGACCCCCGTCATCCTCCTCGTCGCCATGGCCGCTCGAACACCACATGCGTGATGCATGTGGCCAACCCTCCTCTCCCTCGTCCTCTCCCTCCTCCGTCTCTCCGCAGTGTGATCCCCCATGTTTTATCTGGGGGAGTGGGGGCCAGAGTATATTGTTTGATTGTGTCTCCCCTCGGCCCCGAGTTTGATGTGAAATTGCTTTCAGTTTCGCCTGTGCCTCTCGGGCTTGAGCGCGCCCCTCAGGCCGACCCCATCAAGAGGCGCAGGACTGGCAAGCAGAGCGTCGCCCCGAGCGTCTGTTCGGCCGCCCCGAGCACCCTCAGCATCGAGAAGGGCCCCCCCAAGTCTAGGGCGTTCGAATTCATGGTGAATCGAGATAAGCTGGCGGCACGGGTGAAGGAGGCGATCAAGGCGATCAATGGGCCGAAGTCCCCGTACAAGCAGATGATGGCTAAGGCAACGAAGCTTACACCAGAACAGAAGGCTGAGTTGGAGAGCGATCCCACCGACATCACGAAAACTCACGCCTCAGTCATGGACACCCTCAAGCGCCTCGACGAACACATCAGCAAGCTGAAGCGGCCCGACTACGAGCGCGCGAGGACCGACGTCGTGAAGGTTGAGGCCGAGCTCGAGGATTTAGGAGAGAAGGTCGATTCCCAGATGGAGTGCATGCAGCTCATCACCAACAAGGCGTCCAGGGAGACTCGCAAGGAGAACATGAAGAAGCGCTATGCCCGCACCAAGGTCTCAGGGCACCTGGTTGCTGGCAAATACCCGAACACGTTCGCCAAGATCGTGTCGCAGGCCCTGGAGAAGCTCGAGGACGCAGATGACGAGGCCAGCCTGTCCGAGGATATCCAGAAGAACCCAGATCACATCATCCCTGGCCGCATCTGCCTGTGGACGAGCGTGGACAACTCCACGCGCAAGATGATCGCGGAGATCTCGAGCGACGTTGAGAAGACCGAGAAGTCATTGATGGATGCCATCTCTTCGCTGGACAACAAGTCGTGGGCTGGGTGCATGGGGAGGGTCCAGCTCGGCCATGATCAGATCACCGAGTTCGTTGAGCATGCGGTCGAGGACCCTTCGGAGAAGCACCTGGAGATCATGTCCGAGAAGGGTGGCGTTCCCTGGCTGACTTTCGTTCGACCCTACACATGGCGTGCTGGGCCAAATCAGTGCCCTTTGCCTGGTATGGCCGCGGTGTTCGTTGCGAAGACCGACTCGATTGTGGTCCAGATCGTGGACGCCAGTGATGTGGTCAAGAACGGGGTGGCCCTCACCGACCTCAAGAAGTTCATGGACACGGCGGAGGGTGGCAAGACGTACCAGAAGAAGTCGCATGTCTTCAAGCTACGGGTTGGGGACGTCCTATTCGTTCCCTTTGGGTTCATCATGATGCCGATCTACTGCCCCCCGACCGCCACGATGGAGAAGGCCAGCAAGTCCGAGGCTATGACAATGGTTGGAAAAATCTGGAGCATGACGCTGCTCAACGACAAGTGGGTGAACACCACTGTCCACAAAGAGACCTGGGCTGCCATCCTGAAGATCAACATGGACCACCTCCAGAAGTCGCGCACCACCAACTCGCTCTGGGGCGAGCGCTTTGACTTCCTGAAGAAGTTTGTTGATGCCCTCAGCGTCTGATTGCACTCTCGATGCGGTTTGCCTCGTGCCCATTTTTACGCTGCCCTCTGCCAGCTGCCCCAACATGGTACTCGTGTACCGTTTACCTTCAAGCAGGTTTCCTCCTCCTCCCTCCTCACTCCACCTCCTTCGACACCTTCCCACTCCTGCCCCCTCCTTCTCAGTGCGATGCCTGGTAGCAGGCGTGGGCAAGGCCGTGGCCGTCGACCGCGGTGCGTGGGCAGACGATGCGTGCAGAGATGGGGGTAAGGAAACACTATGCTCACGAAAGAGTACGTGCTGCCGGCCTGGAGGTGGGTCCTGGGGGAGGTTCGGGGGGAACAATAGGCCAGACTGGGCGGCGACTGCGTGCGCTTTCGGCCCAGAAGATGAGCGAAAGATCAGAAGGGGAGTTTCAAACAGGATCCGTTGGAGAATCGGGCGATGATGGCGATAATGAGGATGACTAGGATGAGGAGGAGCAAGATGAGCAGGAGGTAAAGGCAGATGCGACGAGGAAGGGGCTAGATGTGTGGCGCGGATGATGGATGTAGGATCGGAGGAACGACGAAATAATGCGAGAATGACCAACTCAGGGGAAGGACGCGCCAAGGAGGAGGAGGAGTATTAATATATGAAGGGCACGTTCCATCGTTGCTAACTGGCAGGCTGCTGGACCGACGGGGAGTGAGCCTGGATTGGGGCTCTCTGTCTCTCTGAGCCAGATCCGAGCGGAGCTCGGATCTTGATATGACAATGTTTTGATTTGCGTGCTGCACTGTGCGCCGTCGCCGCTCCGCTCCGCCTGACCATGACCAAACTGTGTCAGACCTGCGCCTGCCCGTGGCCGAGGCCTCCCGCCTTCGCATTCGGCGACGCAGGACAGGAGATAGAGACACATAAAGAGAGAGAGAGAGAGAGAGAGAGAGAGAGAGAGAGAGAGAGAGAGAGAGAGAGAGAGAGAGAGAGAGAGAGAGGGCCATACAGAACGTTAAAGAGATAAGGACCTATATGGAAACAAGGAACATGCATATTTATACAAAACGTGTAGGCGTAGCTAGCGACATTTGCACTTCGCACATGCATTACTGTAGGGTGCAGACCAACGAGGACCCAACAACACAAGCACTGACGATCGGTGAATATGCGCACGGAGGGAACACGCATACTATAGGCAAACGGACGTACACATAAAACATAAAAATAGGGTACGTGCACAACCACGCACACAACTTACGCACACCTACATACGTGGAACGATACATGCACGCACGCAATACATAACAAGTATACCAACCGTTCCCACCATCGACACCATTGCATTGGGTCCGCGGAGTCTGCCGCAAACGTACACACTGCGTGGGGATGATGATCGCACCGTCTACCTCAGCCGTTTGTCTCGACAGGGGTGCACCTTTCTGCTTTTTCACCGAACGGCAGCCGTTCCGATGGAGGGTGGTGGTGCGATCGAGATGGTCGACCTCTGGTCCGTGAAGGACCCTGCTGCGCCAGAACGGAAGGGTCGGAAGAAAAAACGTCGGTGTGAAGATGATGGGGCATCCGCTGTACCACGCCCGAGGTATCATACAGTTGTGACTGGCAATGCGCTCTTCGATCAAGTGAGTGTCTTCGATCCGAGCTCAGATGCGATCGTTGAACAGAACACCAGGGCATTGGCAGAAGCGATTGCTCGGACCCCGAAGCAGAAGAGGCGCACGTTTCAGCCTGGCGAGTGGATTCCAAAATTTAGCGAGCGCAAGAAGCTGCGCAACCCCGCCGCGTCGCTCCCGTCGGGCTCAGACTCGAGCAGAGGGGCGGCGCCGTCGCAGAGCCAGTCCAGTGCAGCGCAGTCTCAGTTGCTTCGTTCTAGGCAATTTAAGGTTCCCAGCCAGGGAATTCGACCTACGGGGCGCTTGCCTGCTGCAAGCGGTGACATTGCTTCAGGTGCTGGATCGTCGATCATCACACCACTGCCACCATCGCATCACTGTCGGGGCAAGTGCCAAGCACATGACACCAACCATAACATTATCAACCAGCTAAGCCTTCCAGACAGCCAAGCTAAACTTAAAGCCTGGGGGGGCGTCGCTTAATATTCGCCTTCGGCCCGCACTCCCCCCCGATTTCGTGTCTGCGCCCTTTGGTGAGCCCGAAGTTCCAAACTGTAACCCCTAAATCGATCCCATCTCTACCAGGACCTCTCGTGATCTGCCTACCCACCACTAAGTCTTATTGTAGCCTAACAGCAAGATGTATAAGGATAGGACAATCGAGGAGGCAGGAATGGGACACACTCACTATAAACATTAAGACAAAAAGGAACACAATAGTCTGACACAAAACATCCCATCATCTCAAATACCAGGAAACATAACAGGTGTGGTGACATTCGTCACGTGACCCTCCCCAAAACATCCGATCGACATGATTGAGCTGCGAGGGGCGAGGGTGAACGAGGATGTAGTGTGGATGAGGTGCAATGGGGGAATGCGATAGCAACTTGGGGGGAGAGACGAGGAGAAACGGAGGGGGTTCATGGAGGAGGGAGTGGGCGACGCACGGAATATTGTGCAAATCAGGAGGGGCGGTGGAGGGAGGGAAGAGGAGGTGTGAGGGACGACGGTGGGCAAAACGACGTAGGAGCGACGGACGACGATAAGCAGAGGATGCGGATGGGGAGGGTTGCACGGATGAGGGTGGCGAGGATTTTTGTTGAGCTTGTTAACTGGCAGTCGTCCCACGCGCCTGCCAAGCCCGTTGCCCAGAACAAGCCCCAAGGGAGGATATAGGGGGGGGGTCACGCTTGTCCGTTCGGTCTGTCACAGTTGTATCCAACCCCTAAGGGCGCGAGCTTGCTTAGCAACGTGGGAAAAGATATAGCTATATACGACGCGCGTGTGGAGGCACGTGTGAGCGCGTGCCAGGGACTAGGCGATGATATCACTGCGCGCCTTCTGGTTTGTGTTGGTGGACCGACGCTGCTGGCCAATCGACATTGGTACATTGCAGCATGCATGCCTTGACCTTGCACACACTGGTCTGTCATCGTTACGCAGCTATGACAAAATCCGAGGATACGTGATGACATTCCTCTTGGTACCGCAGACATTGTATGAACCATTCCACACCACCACGGGCCAGGATGAACCATTCCCAATACCCCAAATAGGCGATAATCCTGGAGTTGCCCCAACCCCCTGCCTAACCACCACCACGCCCCCTGGCCGCGTGGAGGGACTGACGCGGGCTGGGCGCTAGGTGGCCCACCTGCGGTGATCGTAGGTGCCCCCGCTGGGTGGCGCAGTCGGGCGGGCGTCCCGACAGTGGGCCGCCTAATGCGAGCGGAAGGAAGGAAGGAAGGAAGGAAGGAAGGAAGGAAGGAAGGAATGAAGAGGAGGAGGAGGAGGAGGAGGAGGAGGAGGAGGAGAGGAGGAGGAGGAGAGGAGGAGGGGGGGAAGGAGGAGGAGAAGGAGAAGGAGGATGAGAAGGAGGAGGAGGCGGAGGAGGCGGAGGAGGAGGAGGAGGAGGGGGGGAAGGAGGAGGAGGAGGAGGAGGAGGAGGAGGAGGAGGAGGAAAAGGAGGGGGAGGAGTTTGCCCCAGACATCCGACGTTACGACTCCTTCGTGATGTGGTCCCCGCGGCCTCTCGACGCCTTCCCGTGGACAGTACGTACTTCTGCACGCTGATCTGTTTTTTGGTGCTCCCGCTTGCCGAGATGGGTCGCCCATCACCCAAGGGAAACTGGCCGTCAGAGTTGTCCTATGGCGGGGGATCTGCAGAAGGAGCGGCCACTCGTGGCGAGGATTTTGAGAATGGCAGGTCCCCGAAGGTCCCTGGAGGTCCGCTGAGGTCCCCGGGGATCTCCAGAGGTCTCAGGGGCTTGCGGAGGCCTCCAACGGCTGGGCCGCATCGACATGGAGCCGAAATTGGATCGGATTGGCTGCGCTGTCGGATCTTCGCAGTGCCAGAGTCGAATCGGATCGGGCCTGCCAGGATCGACGGCGAATCGGATCGATCGGACCCGCTGTACGGCGTAGCGAGAGGCCCAAAGGATCAAGCAGCGTAGGTCCAGGATCCTCGATCCCGTTGGAGGGGGGGAGATACTTTGCCTTAGCTTCCCTTCCTCCCGGGAACCAGCCGCCTCGTCGCTCCGTCCACCATCGGCCTCGCACCCCCAGAGATGCCCAGTGCCGTCGTCGCAGTCGAGTCGTACAGTCGGGGCTCTGAATAAGGAACCCTTTTCGTTGGGGAGGGGCTTCGTGTTCCTTCATTGTTTCACAGTTTGCCCCACGTTACCCTTAGATTCTCGATGGGAAGTCGAAATTGAACTTCTGGAGAAGAGGGGCCTCGTTCCTTATTCAGGGCTCCTTAGGTCAACGCCCCGACGGCAGTCGTTCTCGCCCGCTGGCCGCCCGCGGGCCGCCGGCACAGGTGCTGAGCGCCTCGTCGTTCCAGTCCATCATCGGCGTCGGTCCGCCGGAGACGGTCGCCAACGACGCCGCGGAGAAATTGAGGCCAGGCGTCCGCCGCCGCTGCCGCTGTCTTCGTCGTCGTCGTCGTCGTTCTCGTCTCCGTCGTCTCCGCCGTCGTCGTCTCCGTCGTCGTCTCCGTCGTCGTCCTTCTCGTCGCCGTCGTCGGTCGTCGTTCTTCGTCCGTCGTGGGTCCGTCGTCCGTCGTCGTCGGCCGTCGTCCGTCGTCGTCCGTCCTGCTCATTCTCCTCTTCCTCTTCCTCCTTCTCCCGTCGTCGTCGGCCGTCGTCCGTCCTCGTGATTCTTTTTATCCTCTCCCACCTTATCCCCCTCTCCTCTTCCCCCCTCCCTACCCCCTCACTCTCTCCTCGTCCTCCTCCTCCTCGTCCTCCCTCCCCTCTGCTGTCTCCTTCCCCCGTCCTCCTCCACCCGCCTGGAGATTGCAAGTTTCAGCTTCTTGTTGCTCCGGGCCATGCCGCGAGAGCCCGCCAACAGCTTTGACGGCACCTCCCTCGGCCGTGCGCTCCTCCCGCTCCTCCTCCCCCGTCCAGGGAGACCCCAGGGGCCCTTAGGATGCTCGAGAGAGCGCGATCCACCGTCGCTGGCCAAAAACAGCTCTCAGAAGGGGGGGTCAGAGACCTATGTAGGGGCCCCCACCCGCCGCCCCCTCGAGCAAACTCCGCCAGGGGGGGTCAGAAACCAGCAGTCCCCCCCCTCCCCCCTCTGAACCCCCTCCCAACCCCCCTCCCCTCCCCCCCCAGAGAACCCAGGAGCCCAGAGTTCCGACCCCCCCTCCCCATTCCCTTCGGAAATTTATCCGAGGGGTCCAGAACCCCGTCCCCCTTCCCCGGCACCGACGGCGACGACGACGGCGAGGACGACGACGACGTCGCCGCCGCTGGCAAACGAGGCGGACGCGACGGCGACGACGACGAACACGACGAGACGACGACGACGAAGGCGACGACGAAGGCGATGACAACGACGACGACGACGACCACAGCGAGGACGATGACGACGACGTCGACGACGACGACGACACTGACGACGACGCTTACGACGATGGCGACAACGTCAGCCACCGCACCTGGCCTGTTCGAGGGCCCGATCCAGTTTCAATAAATTGTGTGTTGTTCGCAATTCTATCCTAATAGAACCCTATTCGAGGTCGCCCCATCTGTAGTAGAAGTGATTGGGGCTAGATCTAGCTCTAGGAGAATTCTAGTAGCGCTGTTTCCCACCCCAACCGAACCTTCTGAGGGCTCGATGCAGTTCTGATAGGACCAGATTAGTGTTCGATCCAGCTTCGATAGAATCCTGCTACTACGGCCAGATCCAGCTCTATTACAATCCTATTCGGATTCGGTCAAGCTCTAGTAGAGTTTCCGAGATCCAGCTCCAACCGAGTTCCATTAGGGCCGGATCCAACTCTGGTGGCGTCCTAAAACGGGCTCGTTCCATTTCTGATGGGGTCCCATTCGGACTATATCCAAGTTTGATAGAGTCATTCAGAGCTCGATCCACCTCTAATCGAATCGTATTTTGGGTGGATCCAGCTCTGCTACAGCCTTGGAAAGGTTTTCACCTAACGCCGCTATGCACGATCATGCCGTTTAGCAGTGTGTGGGGGATGTCCATACCCATGCCGCCCGCCTTTCTGTCGCGTAGTCGTGTTACATGTGGGCCACAATGGGTATTCATGACACCGTGCCATTTATTCGGTTTGTACACGCCCACCAAGATGTTTGTTTATAGTCCGTTCTGTGTCGAAGACAGCGTGACACATGCCACCGTGTATTGATACCGCATGGCGACCATAGCGGATGTTATTCAACCTTGCGTACCTTCGAGGTCTTTTCGTTTCGCCCAGGCCAACCAGGCTAAATTGTGAAACCGTCTCAAGCGATGGTGGGCCCACACCACACCAAACTAATTTGAGGACGTTTCAGGCGAAACCAGGCCCAAGTCAAACCAAACCCGGGCCATACATGGCAATTCTGAGGAGGACGTGTCAGGCGAAACCGGGCCGAAACCAAGCCAAACCGCCGGCGAAACCAGGCCAAACCAGCGGCCAAGCCAGGCTGAGTCTGAGGAGGTCCCAAGCAGAATCGCCCACACGAGGCTCCATCCATTGTCCTTATTAAGATTCGAATTCAAGGAGGGGATCACCCCAGGGCCTTACCCGCAGGTGGAAGCCCGTTTAGAGTTTTATTGGGGCCGGCGCTTGGACCGCGCGTCCGCTGATGCGGCTAGGGTTGGGAGCGGACGTTTTCATTTGTCTTTCGGGTGTTGTTGGGGCTATGTTGCGGCCTTTCTGAGGGCTCGATCCACCAGCTCTTATGCAATCCCATTCGGGTTGGATTCAGTTTCACAGAATCCTGTTAGGGTCGGTCCAATTTTTGCAGTTTCCTGCCATGCTTGGACTCAGGTCTGAGGGAATCTCACTAAAGGTCGATCCAGCCTCCATACATAGAATGCCATTGGGGCTTCATTTAGTTCTCAACAGATTATTGTAGGGCTGGATCCAGCTCTCACCGATTCTTACTAGGTGTCGATCCAGCTCTGAGAGAACCTGATAGGGCCACATCCAACGTTCATAACATCCGTTGAGGGGTCGACCCAGCCTTCACAAAGTCTCATTCGGGTTCCATCCGGCTGTGATAGAATCCCAGTGTGGGTCGGCCCAGCTCTAGTCGGATTTAGCTGGGGTGCATCCAGCTCGAATGAAGTCTGACTAAGGATGGTCAGATCTAATGCAGTGCTATTGCTTCTGGGTCCAGCTCTAGTAAAGTCATATCAGGATTGGATCCAGGTTTGATGGATTCCCACTAGAGCTCGATCCAGCTTCCAATCAGAGCATGTATTCAGCTTCACTAGAATCTTACTAAGGCTGGGTCCAGCTCTCATAAATTCCTAGTAGTGCTGGATCCGGCTCTAATGGAATTCTTTTCGGGCTCGATCCAGCTTTAATTGCATCCCAATCGGGCTCGATCGTCGTCGTCGTATGCCGCTGGCGACGTCGTCGTCGTCGTCGTCGTCGTTTTTGTCTTCGTCGTCTTCGTCGTCTTTTTCTTTTTCTTCGTCGCCGTCGTCGTCGTCGTTGTCATCATCGTTTTCGTTATCGTTGTCGTGGTCGTCGTCGTCGTCGTCGTCGAGGGGTGAGGGTGGTGGTGGGGGGGTTCTGGACCCTTCGATTAATTTTCACGCTTCGCGTATGACACCAGCCCAGTCAAAAAAACCTGCCCATGAGAGCTGACGGGAAAAGGGACGAAGAGACATAAACTGAAACAGACTGGGAACATAAGGTGAACAGGGAGATCTTTGGGAGAAAGGAGGCGGCCATGGAAGACCTCCTCGGGCCATCCCTGGGGCCCGCGTGGGGGCGAGGGAAGGGGGAGGAGGGGGAGGGGGAGGAGGAGGAGGGGGAGGAGGACGAGGAGGAAGAGGAGGAGGAGGAGGAGGAGGAGGAGGAGGAGGAGGAGGGGGAGGAGGGGGAGGGGAGGAGGGGGAGGAGGGGGAGGAGGAGGAGGAGGAGGAAGAGGAGGAGAGGAGGAGGAGGAGGAGGAGGTGGTGGAACAATAATAATAATGCTAATAACAATAACAACGCTACTACTAATAGTAATAGTAATTAAGACAAAGATAAGATGACGACGGCGACGACGGCGACCACGAGGAGGAGGAGGAGGAGGAGGAGGAGGAGGAGGAGGAGGAGGAGGAGGAGGATAAGGAAAAGGAACACGATGAGGGCAAGGACGCGGACGAGGGTGAGGATCATGCTGATGTTGTTGTTGTTGTTGTTGTTGTTGTTGTTGTTGTTGTTTCTGATGCTGATGTTGTTGATGATGCTGTTGATGGTGGTGATGATGGTGGCAATGCTGATGCTGGTGATGATGAGGCTGCTGATGATGCTGATGCTGATGCTGCTGATGCCGATGCTGATGCTGATGCTGCTGATGATGATGATGATGATGATGCTGATGCCGCTGCTGATGATGATGATGATGATGATGATGATGGTGCTGCTGCTGCTGATGATGATGATGATGAGGATGATGAGGAGGAGGATGTTGGGATTAATACACAGGGCGGTCTTGGGCAGAGGGCATGAGCACTTTCGGGGATTCGTCAAGCTGAACAGCGAGGCCGTGAGGGCGTCCAGCGGGAGACACCGTCCGCAACTAATGGAGTACGAGGATGGGCATTGGACCGATTTCGCCTTGTCGCATTCTTGCCCGACCAACTATATTCGACATTTTGCTTTGGGGTTGGTTTCTATCTACAACCGCCGGCCGGCCAGCATCGTCGAGGAGTCCAGCAGCGTTTCCTTCTTCCACAGCGGTCTGTACGATCTTCTACGTACGACACAGCGCCGGCGGCGGGGACTCAGAATGGGCGCGGCTATCCAGCCCGCGTGTTCCCTGGCACAGGCTCTCTGAGCAAGTACGTGTAGAGAGGGAGTGCTGGCTTTGCTGTAAAAAAGAAGAGGAGGAGTAGGAGGAGGAGGAAGTGAAGGAGGAGGAGGAGTAGGAGGAGGAGGAGGAGAAGAAGGAGGAGGAGGAGGAGGAGGAAGAGGACAACGAAGACGAGGACAGAGCCATCATCATCGCTTCTTGGAGCCCTCTGGGGACTCTTTTGGGGGATCTTGGGGCCCTCTTGGGGCTCTTTTGGGGGGTCTTGGGGCCCTCTTGGGGGCCTTCTTGGAGCCCTCCCTCTTGGGGGTCCCTTTGGAGCCCTGGAGGGTCTCTTGGGCCCCCACCCCCCGCCTCGCGTCATCCCTTCCCCCCCTCCCCCCCCTCCCCCTTCCTCCCCCCTCCCCCTTCCCCATGGGGCCATCAGCATCGCCGCCTCTTGGGGCGCCCTTGCAACGCTCTTGGCCCGATTTTGGGCGCTCTTGGGGCTGGTTTGGGGGCCTCTTGGGCCCTCTTGGGGCTCTCTTGAGACATATTGGGGCAATCTTGAGGCCTCACACACGCATCTGAAACGAAACGGTGAGAAGGCACAACTCGTTGATTCTCTGTTTAAGCGGATTTTTTGCCTCTCAGGGGGGGATCCTAAAGGGGCTCCGAGGGCACTAGAAACCGTCTTGTGACCCTCGTCGGGCCTCTTGGAGCCATGCCGGAAGCCACCTTGAACCATCGTCGGTGACCTCGAGCCGTCTGGGGGGCCATCTTGGATCGTCGGACACCCCCTTGGAGCCGTCCTGGGCCGTCGTGGCCCCCGTGGCACTTCGCGGCCCGCCCCAAGGGAACCTCAGGGAGGGGAGGGACTGGACACCTCCAAGCTTTTTTTTGGGGGGGGGGGCTGCATCCCCCCTCTGCCAGCAGCAGCAGAAACCGCTCTTTCAGGTGCTCTGGCATGCAGGCTATGTGTTGGGGGGCTGGGGCCGGGGCGGCGGGGTCTGCGCGTGGGCAGGTGAGGGACGCGGGGGGGCACCGTGGGCTCCCGTCTGTCGTTGTGCTACTCGTTTCCCCCAGGGGGCCGGACGTAGGAGATTGGAGCAGTCCAGCAGCGCCGCATGTGGACATCGACGCGTGCTGGGCCTATCTGCTGCCCTCGAAGGAGCCAAGCTGAACAAACGCCAATCATCAATCGCAGCCCTGGCGCAAAGTGCTCGCGCCATAGTGACGTGGCGGATCTATGTGCACTTGCTGGAGGGGCGATGGATTTGCACAGCGCCTGCGTTAATTCATGTCGTGCTCTGTCAGGACTACGTGGCATTCGGTTCGAGCTCAGCTGCCTCTGCATCGCGAAGCTTTATTACCTTCCGGCCACTTCTCCAGATTATCTCCCAGCGGACATTCCCTCCCACATCCGTTTGCGCCAGAATTGCCGGCTCCCCCGGGAGACGACTCTGTGAACTCAACCGGACGCCCCTTTGCCGCAAAGCGCAAGTATGCTATTGCAGGATGTCGTCGCTTCCAATGCGAGCCTCCATCGCACTGTAAGTGAAGCTCACCCGCGAAGTGGTATCCGCCTCCTCCTCCTCTTGAAGGGCTTTCTCCTCCCTGGTCTTTGCTGGGCCCAGACGGTGTCCGCAGCGGTGGCCGTGCTTGCGTCCTCTTGAAACGCTTCTTCCGCCTCGTCCCCTACAGTCAACCCGCATAATAAGGATCAGCAATTTTCCAAGGCTGCCTGCCCCTGCATCCTTGCCCCTTCGGCCCATCCTTTGCGACTTTCGCTGGCCAACCTCGTTCGACAAACGTTAACATGTCCCTCCAAGGCCCTTGCATCCTTACCGTACGTCCTTATACGGGTTGACTGTGTCTCCATCTCCCCCCCATCTGTCGTGCTGAGGGGGCCACGGTGAGCAGGAGGTGTGAGCAGTTGTGGGGTCCGCGTCTCTTGGCGACGGCCCCGGCGAGGCTCGCAGTGCAGAACGTGTC
This sequence comes from Prorocentrum cordatum, assembly GCA_963575745.1. NCBI lineage: Eukaryota > Dinophyceae > Prorocentrales > Prorocentraceae > Prorocentrum > Prorocentrum cordatum. The sequence continues at coordinate 11,709 of CAUYUJ010018998.1, read as the reverse complement.
CAGGTACATCGACGAGGGGAAGCCTGTGCCTGACAGCTTGATGAAGACTATGTCAGACAGGAGGACCGCCGCCGCCTCTTCTTTCGGTGTCCCCGTCAAACATTTAAGAACTAGCTGATCCTGGCAGTCCGGTGTGCGCTCTGGTGGAAGCCTGCTTTCACATCTTATCCCATTCTTGGAAGCAGCTCTTCGAGCGTGTCGCCGCGTTCTCTTTGGTTCGACGGACCGCCTCTGTTCCGTTCAGGGGTCCTGGCGTGCGAGTTCCTCCGCTGGTGGGAGAACGTTCATCGTTGAGGACGTAGGAGGGGGACGCGGGTGGGGCGGCAAGACGGAGGGGGAGCAGACGACCAGGAAACTACACGAACATGACTCTTCATAGTTGCGGGCGGAGCTCTCGGCTCGGTGCCGGACCCGCCGGGGGCGGCGCACCGCCGGGGGAGTTGGAAGGGTAGTCCAGCGGACTCGAGAAGTCCACACGGACCTCTCCGACAGTTTGGGCTCGGGCCTCGCGTCCCCAGCGCTGGGCGATTCCAGGTCCTGCCGAGATCGATTTACGTGGCATCGCGCTGGGCACCTGCTACTCTGCCAGGGAGAGCCTCGTCGCTACGGCGGAACGGCATGCGAACGAGAATCAGGAGGGGAACAAAACACACCGACACAATTCATCTTCGATTCCCCCGAAAGTATGGGAAAATATGGAAAGTGGGGGGAAGACAACAACCCAGAACATATGGGAAAACATGGGGAATATTTTTATATGTGTGTGCATTTATCTGTGTGTCCCAGGGCCCCTTCAGAGAGGGATCCAGGGACGCCGCCTCCCCGGAGGCGCGCGTGCAAGAGCAGGCCCTGTGGGCGCAGGCGTGCACCTGCGCTGGTGCTGCACGCTGCAGCCGCGGGCCGCTCCGGGGACCTCCCCCTCCCTCGTGCGGTGCCCCCCCTCGTGCGGTGCCCCCTCCCTCGTGCGGTGCCCCCTTCAGAGAAGGATCCCGGGGCGCCGCCTCCTCGGAGGCGCGCGTGCAAGAGCAGGCAGGCCCTGCGGGCGCAGGCGTGCCTGCACTGGTGCTGCACGCTGCCAGCCGCGGGCCGCTCTGGGTAGCCCCCCCCCCTCTCGCGTGCGCTGCCCCCGCGTGGAACGAGCTGCGGCCGCCGTGCCCCCGGGGGCGCTTCCGCGGAGCTGTGCGCCGGGGCTCTGCCCCCCCCCCGGGCGCGCTGCCCCCCCCGCCGGAGCTGCGTTGGCCCGTCGCCTTCCCTGCTGTGTGCCTCCGGTCCGAGGGCTCTCTCTCTCTCTCTCTGTCTCTCTCTCCTATCTCTCTCTCTCTCTCTCTCTTTCCTCTCTCTTTCCTCTCTCTCTCTCTGTCTCTCTCTCTTTCTCTCTCACGCTCTTGGGGGGGGCACGATCTGCCCGCCCCCGTCCCGTCCGAGGGCCGAGGCCCTGTGCACGGCACACTCCAGAAAGGGGGGGCCTCGCCTCCGGCGCCCTCGGCGGAGGCCGCCGGAGGCGCGGGCGGAAGTGAGTGCCGCGGCGGCGGGCCCGCGGGCGGAAGGCGGCGCAAAAGGTGGGAAGGCAGGCGGCGGGAGCAACAGTGTGGCATTTGTTCGGTGCCGCGTGTGCACCGCCCGGGGAGGAGGAGGAGGAGGAGGAGGAGGAGGAGGAGGAGGAGGAGGAGGAGGAGGAGGAGGAGCGTGTCTTCTTGGACTTCGGGGGAAGAAGGATTTCGGTGTTTTCGCGCCACCCTGGGGCCAAGATGTGCCCACGTCCGCTGCCCACCTGGGGCCCTTGGACGAGCTCGGTTTCCCAGGCGGTGGATGTGCATCAGCCTCGCATGCACCCCCTCTTCCTGCCGCTGTGCTTTGCGTGTCCCGCCGCGGGGCCACCAGGGCGGGGCGTTGCGTGGCTTGCTGACCCGCCTGGTGCGCGTGGCGACGGCGGGCGGACAGACATGTGGACAGTAGTCCCTTCGGGCGACGATATTCAGGAGGGAGAGGGGCACAGACACAACGACTTGCCGATTCCGAGGAGAATATGGAAAGTATTGGAAGTGGAGCTGAAGGCGAACATCCATAACATATGCAAACGTATGGGGGATCCTTGGATTGTGTCCACTTGTGTGTCCCTGAGCCCCTTCAGAGATCTACGCACATCCACCGACGCTGGCCAGGCCCGTCCTGTGCCCAGGAGCGGTGTAGATGCCTCCCGTGGCCGCGCCAAGGGGGTGTCCTCCGGACCTCTCGGCCCCTTCCCAGTACCCTCGTCTCGCCCAGGCCCCGAAGACCCTCCCCGCCCTCCAGAGGCTGTGCCCTCAGAGAGGTGCCCTCAGAGAGCTCCTTGTCGCCCGATGGGTCCGCAGATCCCTGAGGACCTCGCGAAGCATAAAAACGAGGAGTGAAGTCCCCCTAGATCCTAAATTTCTCATAGCAAGACTTCTTATCGTGTGTGCCGGCCGTATGCGTAGGAGGGGGAGAAAGAAACAGGATCAGCAGCCGGAGGCCAGCGTGCCCCAGGGCGCGAACCCGCCAGCCGCCCAAGGGGCTGTCTCTCTCAAGTCGTCGAGAGGTCCGGGTCTCTCTCTCTCTCTCTCTGTGTCTCTCTCTCTCTCTCTCTCTCTATATATATATATGTCTATGCCCTGCTGCTGCTCTTCCGGAGGCCCCTCGATGTTGAAGCCAAGGCCCCGGCTTCCATGATGCCGTCTCCGTCCAGCGTCACCGCTGCAGGTCCCTCGGCAGCGCGCAAGGAGGTGGCAGGAAAGTGGCAGTACCGCGCCGCTTTCGCACGGGATGGTGCAGGAACGCGACAGGAAGGCGCACTTCCTGCATCGACCGACGTCCCCGTCTACTGAGTACCCACTAGGGGCCTGTCTCCCGCCTCCCGCTTCGGAGGTCGAGTCGCGATGGCCACTCTTCATGTGAGAGGCGTCTTGGACGGCCTGCCCGGGATCCGAGAGTGGTCGGCGTGCATCTGCAGGCATCGCGTGCGAAGGCTCACAGAGGCATGCCCCGCCGCGAGAGCGGCTGCGCTATCATTGCTGCAGCCAGAGGCGTGATTCCCCTCGTTGGGTTGCAGCTCCTGGGAGGCTCAAGTTAGCATCGGTGCTGGTGCATCAGTGCTCGAACCACCCTGGTCCGGCCGACTCCCTCTCAGCCCAGCCTGACCCCGCTCGATAAATCCTTGGCCTCGCTCGGCTCGATGTGCTCTTCAAGCGAGCTTCCTCAGCAGTCCCCGGCCGTTCCCCCGCGAAGACCTCCCAGGAGCTGCCTCCGCGCCCCCCGCGGGTGGCAGCCTCTGGAGAGAGCTCGGGCTGCCTGGGGGTGGGTCGAGATGCCGTCCCCGACGGCTGCGCCTGGCTGAGGGGCCGCGAATCCGACAGTGCCTCGGGGGGGGCACCACTTCAGAGGGGTCGCCACCTCCTCCAGGACACGGAATCCACCGGACCTCCCAGCCCCCGCCCCCCCCCCCCCCGGACTCCCAAAGACGGTCTGAGGGGCGCGGAGCGGTAGGAGATCGTCACGGAGGACAGGTGTCCTGAGGGAAACGTCCAAACCTCATCGACCCTCCATCCTCCATCCTCCTCGATGCTAGATTCCTCTCGCTTCGCGAGGGGTCCCCCTCTTGGGGGCCTCTGGGTCCGTCTCGGGGCCATTTTGGAGGCTGCTAGGGCATCATGGGCCCCCGAGAGTCGAAAACGGCGAGAACGCGAAAATCGTTTATAACTAAAAGAACATTATTCTGATGGTAGGCGGTTCCAGTCCGAGGAAGGGGGCGGGGCAAGTGGGGCAAGTGTGTGTGTGTGTGTGTGTGAGTGTGTGTGTGTGTGCGTGTGTGTGTTGTGGGCATGGCCTGGGCCATGACGCCCCCCAGATTTCATGTTCCCTCTTCTCTCACGCCCCCATGTCCGCGCACATGCCTCGGGGCATGGTCCGCTGCCCCCCCCTTTTCTGGCCCCCATCCTCGGCGCGCCCGACATGAGAGTCTGGCGGATGCTTCCGCATCGCATGGTGCCCCACGTGTGCAGTGGAAGCCCCGAGCCCGCCAGATCGGTCTGGCGGGCGCTGCGGAACAAGAAGACCATGCTGGAGACCTTCGAGACGGAGCGGTTCTCGCTGTGCATCGGCAGGCGGCCGGACTCGCCCGCCTACCTGATCTGGAGCGACACCGCACCGCTGGTCACCCCTTTGGAAGCTAAGTGAACCTCTCCTCCTCCTCCT
>CAUYUJ010018998.1:0-2500 GCA_963575745.1 Prorocentrum cordatum | reverse complement strand
AGGACCAGAGCAAGCTCAAGATGCAGCAGCGATGATGCAATCCACCTGACCCAAGTCTCTTCCACCGACGTCCCTGCAAGCCTATCCTTTTCACTGCGAGAGGCGCCCCCTTGACAGACCAGCACGCCATGCGGCTCATAGTGAATTTGACTTCTTCGGGCCTTCCTGCATGACCTCCTGGAGGCCTCTGGGGCCGTCTTGGAGGCCTCCTGGAGGCCTGTTGGGCCGTCATGGGCCATCTTGAGGCCACCTTGGGCGGTCTTGGACACGTCTCGGGTCGTCTGGGGAACATCTTGCGGCCATCTTGGGCCTTTTTGGGGTTATCTTGTCCGTGTTGGAAGCTCTCGTGGGGGTCGTGGGCACTATTCTGGCTGCTTTCGGGGGGCTCTTGTGCCGTCATCGGGGCCATCTTGGAGGCCTCTTGGGCGATCTTGGGGACCTCTCGGGCCGCCTGTGGCCGTTGGAAGCCGAGACGGGGCACATGCCACAATCAGCCAGCGCCCATCGGAAACTGGAAGATTTCGGCTTCTTCGGGCCTCCCTTGAGGACGTCTTGGGTGCTCTTGGATCGTCTTGGGAGACTCTTGGGGGCCTTTTGGGCCGTCGCCTGCCATCTTGAGGGGTTCTTATGCCTCCGTGGGTGCTTCTTGTGCCGTCTTGGAAACATCTTGCGGCTATCTTTAGCGCTCTTCAGGCCATCTTGGCCGCCTTGGAGGCATCTCGGAGGCCACCTTGGGCCATCTTTGCCGTCTTGGAGGTGATTTGAGCAATGGCAGACGTATGTTCGGCGGTTCTCCGAGTGGCTGGCGCGTTTGGCCGACGGCCCCTTGTTTTTATGTTTTAAATAAGGTTTCAAGCCAACCTGAATCTAGCCCGCCAGGCCCCCCTTTGCACACAGAGGGCGGCTGATCTAAAATGCCTTCTGCGAACCATCGCCGCCCTCTGCCTTTTGGAAACGCCCATGCGGCCAAACGTTGGCCCGACGTCTGGCCAAGCTATTGGTGTCCCCCCATCCGTTGTGGACCTCATTGGGGGAACACTGGGGAGATGGAGAGAACTGAGGAGGAGAGGGAGGGGACGGAGGAGAGGGAGCAGGAAGAGGAGGCCTCTTGAGGCCTTCTTACGGCCTCCTGGGGCGTCCAGGGAGCCTTGTAGTAGGGAGCTCTACGGGGCCTCTTGGGGGCCTCCTGGGGCTTCTTGGGATTCTCCTGGGGTTTGTTGGGGATATCTTAGTGCGAAACGGCAGTACGTTACGCGTCGGCGACACGGTGCTCGCGACAGTGGCGACCATGATGGCGGCGACCAGGACCGCGGTAACGACCGTTGCGACGGCTACGATGATGATGAGGATGGTGACGGTGGTGGTGGTGGCGATGATGATGATGATGATGATGATGATGATGATGATGATGATGATGATGATGATGATGATGATGCTGATGATGATGATGATGATGATGATGATGATGATTATGATGATGAGGATGATGATGATGATGCTGCTGATGATGATGATGCGGATGATGCTGATGATACTGATGATGCTGATGATGATAATGCTGCTGCTGCTGATGATGATGACACTGATGATGATGATGCTGCTGCTGATGATGATGATGATGATGATGATGATGATGATGATGATAATGCTGCTGCTGCTGCTGCTGATGATAAACTCTATTCGTGAGGTTGTGGTTCGCAATATTGGGGTTGTGATTCGCGCTGGCCTGCGCTGTGGCCTCCTGCGCATTCCATCTGCCCTTTGCTGGGGGCTTTGGCTTTCACAGTTTGCTTTCATAGATTCTCGCAGATCCTCACCATGGCCTCCTGGTCCTCCATCATCATTCCTTCTGCCTTCCTCTTTATCTCCTCGTCCACCCCCGCGCCCTCCCTCCGGAGGAGCCTCGAGGGAGGAGGAGGGGGAGGAGGAGGAGGGAGGACGGAGGACGGAGGATGAGAGGAGAGAGGGGACAGGAGGGAGGAGGGAGAGGGAGAGGAGGGAGATGAGGGAGGTGGGAGAAGGGAGGAGGGAGGAGGGGTAGGAGGCAAGAGGGTGGAGGAAGGGAAGGGAGGATGGAGTGGGAGGAGGGAGGAGTGAGAGGGAGCTATAAGGTGGGGGATGGGGGAGGGAGGGGTAGGAGGAGGTGAGGGAAGGGAGAAGAGGAGAGGGTGGAGGGGGGAGGAGGAGGAGGAACGGGAGGAGGAGGATGAGGAGGAGGAGGAGGCGGAGGAGGAGGAGGAGGGTGACGAGGAGGAGGAGGAGGACGAGGACGAGGGGGAGGAGAGAAAGGGGTTCCTTCGTTTTGGTAGGACGGTGTTCCGCTTGATTCCCCAAAGTGGGCTCGCGAGGCAACCCCAGGGATACCCTCAGAGGGCTTCGAGTTAAAACGCATAAGCAATCGTGTGTGTATGTATATCTGTCTATAGATCAGGTGGTACAGATATAACATCTGATTAGGTGTGAACATATATATATATATATAACACAGTGCTTGCACGTG
>CAUYUJ010018997.1:170000-189967 GCA_963575745.1 Prorocentrum cordatum | reverse complement strand
GGAGGAGGAGAAGGAGGGGGAGGAGGAGAGGGAGGAGAAGGAGGAGGAGGAGGAGAAGGAGCAAGAGGGGGATGATGATGCTGCTGATGATGATGCTGATGCTGCTGTTGATGCTGTTGATGATGATGATGATGATGATGATGATGATGATGATGATGATGATGATGATGATGATGATGATGCTGATGATCATGACGATGGTACTGATCATGATGCTGCTGATGATGCTGATTCGGCTGATGATTATGATGCTGATGATGATGCTGCTGATGAGGATGCTGATGAGGATGCTGATGATGTCGCTGGTGATGCTGATGGTGATGCTGATGCACTTGATGACGTTGATGATGATGATGATGTTGATGATGAGGCTGATGCTGCTGATGATGATGATGCTGATGGTGCGGATGATAATGCTGCTGCAGATGATGATGAAGACGAGGAGGAGGAGGAGGAGAAGGAGGAGAAGAACAAGGAGGATGAGGAAGAGGACGAGAGGAGGAGGAGGAAGAGGAGAAGGGGGAGGAGAAGGAGCAGGAGGGGGATGATGATGATGATGCTGCTGATGATGATGGATGTGATTGCTGATTCTTGCTGTTGAATGATGATGATGGATGATAGATGATGAATGATGATGATGATGATGATGATGATGTGATGAGGATGATGAGATGATGATGATGATGTGGAGGAATGGAGGCGAGGAGGAGGGGAGGAGGCGGAGGAGGAAAAGGAGAAGGAAGAAGGAGGAGGATGAGGAGAATGAGGGGAGGATTGAGGATGAAGGAGGACGTCATGTTGCGTTACAGGGGGGAGGAGGACGGAAGCAGGAGGGGGACGGGAAGAAGAGGAGGAGGGAATAGGAGGCAGGAGGAGGACGAGGAGGAGGAGGGGCCGTGAATGAGGAGGGGAGGAGGAGGAGGAGGCGAAGAGAAGCAGAGAACAAGAGGGGGAGGCGAAGGAGGGGGCATTGCAGGCGTGCTGGTGCAGTAAGCCTTCCTGCTGGCCCCCGTCCTCCAGAGCGCCCCGCCGGCAGCCGCCGGCAGGCGGGCCGGGGCTGGCCGAGTGGGGCTCGTTGGGGTTCGCCGCCTCTCGCGGGAGGTCCTCCCACCGCTGCTGCCGCTGCTGCCGCCGCTGCCTCCTCCTCCTTCATATCCTCATCCTCCCCTCCCTCCTCTCCTCCTCTTCTCCTCCTCCCTCCCTCCTCCTCCTCTCTCCTACTCCTTCCTCTCCACCTCCTTCTACCCCCCCTCCCCTTCATCTCCTCCCCTCCGTTTCATTCTCATCCTCCTTCCCTCCTCCTCTTCCTTTCCTCCTCCTTCTCCTCCTCCTCCTCCTCCTCGTCTTGCCGAGCTGGGCGTCTTCGCCTTTTCCCGTGCCCCGGGGCCCTCACAGTTCGATCCCGCTCGGGAAATGACTCAGACAGATGGGGTCTTAGGGCTCTGGGAGCGATGCTCTACGATGTTGGAATTTTCTCGCTACATCGGATCTCAGGTCAGGCATGCCGCGGGAGCCAGCCCTCGCACCGTCAGTGCAGGCCCGCGCGCCGCGGGCCCCCAACACCGCTCCCACAGCGCAGCAGGCAGTGGGGAGAGGCACCGATGAAAGGGAAGGTGCAGAGGACAGGCACGACATAGGATCAACAGAACCTCCTCCTCCTCCTCCTCCTTCTCGTTCTCTTCCCCCTCTGCGCGTGGCCGACAGCTGTTCGCTCCACTCTGGAGCCCCTGGGGCCCTCTGGGCCTCGAAGGGAAGGTGCAGAAGACAGGCACGACACATGACCACAGGAGAGCGAGAGACAGATGGAGCAAAGATCGGGGGCGTCCAGGAGGGGGGGTCCAAGAGGGGGTGGCGCAAATCATGGCCGGCGGCGTGTGCGCCGCCCAGGGGGGGGGGGGGGGGGCGGGGGACGCATTGACATTTGAAATAAAAAGGGGCGCCATGAAATCTGCGGAGGTCTCATGGCCCCCGTCCTGATATCCCCCCCCACCCAGTCATCACCCGCCTCTTTACAGCCCCCGAAAAGGGTGGAGCGAAAAGTGCAAGCCGCGCCACGCCGCCCTGTGGGAGCCAACCCCACGGGTGCCGCCAAACCCATTATAGAGTGCGGGTAGTCCCACGCTCCCTCGGATCCTTGCGCCGTTCCGTCTCCTCCGCATCATCGCGTAGCTGCCAAGCGGCTCCAAGTGTAGTGGTCGCACCAAGTGGAAAAGTAGTAGTAGTAGTAGTAGTAGTAGTAATAGTAGAAGTAGTAGTAGTAGTAGTAGTAGTAGTAGTAGTAGTAGTAGTAGTAGTAGTAATAACAGTAGTAGTCGTAGTAGAAGTAGAAGTAGTAGTATTAGTAGTAGTAGTAGTACTAGCAGTAGTAGTAGTAGTAGTAGTAGTAGTAGTAGTAGTAGTAGTAGTAGTAGTAGTAGTAGCAGTAGTAGCAGTAGTAGTAGTAGTAGGAGTGTAGGAGTAGTAGTAGTTTTAGTAGTTGTAGTAGTAGTAGTAGTAGTAGTAGTAGTAGGTAGTAGTAGTTGTAGTTGTAGTAGTTGTAGTAGTGTGAGTAGTAAGATAGTAGTGTAGTATTGTAGTAGTAGTAGTAAGAGTAGGAGTAATAGTAGTAGTAGTAGTTTGTAACAGTAGTAGTAGTCGTTTGGAGTCGTGTTTTGTAGTAGTACTAATGAAAAGTAGGAGCAGTAGCAGGAGCATAAGCAGTAGTAGTTGTTTGTAGTCGTGTAGTAGTTTAGTTGTAGTAGTAGTCGTAAGTAGTTAGTAGTAGTAGTAGTAGTAGTAGTAGTAGTAGTAGTGGAAGTAATTATAGTAATAGTAGTAATCGTAGTAGTAGTAGTAGAAGTAGTAGGAGGAGAAGAAGAATAAGTAGAAGTAGTGGTAGTAGTAGTACTAGTAGTAGATGTGGTTAGAGAAATAGCAATAGTAGTACTAGCAGTCGTAACAAAATACTGGCAGTGGTCGTCGCATCAGTACACGCCCTCGCAGTAGTAGTAGCAGTAGTAGCAGTAGTAGTAGTAGTAGTAGTAGTAGTAGTAGTAGTAGTAGTAGTAGCAGTAGTAGTAGTAGTAGTAGTAAAAGTAGTAGTAGTAGTAGTAGTCGTAGTAGTAGTAGTAGTAGTAGTAGTAGTCATAGTAGGACTAGTACTCGTAGTAGTAGTCGTAGAAGTAATCATCGTAGTTGCAGTGATAGGGGTAGTAGTAATCATAGTAATAGTACGAGTAGTAGTAAGAGTATGAGTAGCATTCGTAGTAGTAGTAGTAGTAGTAGTAATAGTAGTAGTAATAATAGCAGTAGTAGTAGTAATCGTACTGGGAGGATTCGTACTAGACGTAGTAGTAGTAGCCGTAGTAGTCGTAGTGGTAATAGTAGTTGTAGTCGAAGTGCTAATAATGGAAGTAGCAGAAAATGGAGTAGTAGTAGTAGTAGTAATAATAAAAGGAGTGCTAACACAAGTAGCAGTAGTAGAAGACGTAGTAGTAATAATCATAACGCTAGCAGTCCTCGGAACAGAAATTGTCGCAGTAGTAGTGGTAGTAGTAGTCGTAGTAGTAATCGTAGTAGTAGAACCATAAAAATAATGGTAATCGCCGTAGTAGTCGTAGTAGCCGTAGTAGTGGTAGTCGTAAAGGTAGTAGTCGTACTAGTAGTAGTAATAATAGTAGTAGTAGTAGTACTACTACTACTACTACTAGTACTACTACTAGTAGCAGTGGTAGCAATACTAGTCGTAATAGTAGCGGTGTTGATATTCGTGGAAGTAGTAGTAGTAGTGGTAGTAGTAGTAGTAGTAATAGTACTTCTCATGGTAAGCGTCGTCGAACGTATAATCGCAGTAGCAGCGGCAGCAGTAGTAGTAGTAGCAGTAGTACTGGTAGTAGTAGTAGTAGTAGTAGTAGTAGTAGTAGTAGTATCAGTCATAGTAATACTACCAATAGTCGTAGTGATAGTACATCGTATACGTAGTGGTAGTAGAAGTAGTAGTAGTAGCCGCAGTGGTCGTACTAGTAGTTGTAGTAGTAGTAGTAGTAAAAGTAGTAGTAGTAGTGGTACTAATAACATGTACATTAAAAACAACAGTAGTAGTAGTAGTAGTAGTAGCAGTAGTGGTAGTGGTACTAATCGTAATAGAAGAAGAGTAGTACTCGTAGTAGTAGTCATCTTAACATTCGCACGCGCAGTGCTCGTCTTCTTAGTAGTGGTAGTAGTAGTAGTCGTAGTAGTAGTAGTAGTAGTAATCGTAGAAGTAATACGAATAGTAGTAATGGTATTCGTAGGATGAATATTAGTAGTAGAAGTAGTAGTAGTAGTAGTAGTTGTAGCAGTAGTAGTAGTAGTAGTAGTGGTAGCAGTTGTAGTAGTAGTAGTAGTAGTAGTGGTAGTGGTAATAATACTACCAATCGTCGTAGTGATAGTACACCGTGCAAGTAGTGATCGTAGAAGTAGTAGTCGTAGTAGCCGCTGTAGTCGTACTCGTAGTTGTAGTAATAATAGTAGCCGTAGTGGTAGTACTAGTAGTAGTCGTAGTGGTAGTAGTAGTCGTAGTAGTAGTAGTAGTAGTAGTAGTAGTAGTAGTAGTAGTAGTAGTAGTAGGAGTAGTAATCGTAGAAGTGATACGGATAGTAGTTATGGTAGCCATATGATCAAAAACAATAGTAGTAGTAGTAGAAGTAGACGTAGTCCTAGTGGTAGTGATAGTAGTGGTAGTGGTAGTAGTAGTAGTAGAAGTAGTGGTAGTAGTAGTCGTAGTAGTAGTAGTAGTAGTAGTAGTAGTAGTAGAAGTAGTAGTAGTAGTAGTAGTAGTAGTAGTAGTAGTAGTATGGTAGCAAAACTAATAAGAATAACCGTAGTAGTAGTAGTAGTGGTACTAATAGTAATAAGGGAAAAGTAGTACGCGTAGTGTTTCCAATAGTTGTATACGTAGTAGTGGGAAGAGTGGTAGTAGTAGTAGTAGTAGTAGTAGTAGTAGTAGTAGTAGTAGTAATAGTAGTAGTAATAGTAGTAATAGTAGTAGTAGTAAACGTAATAATAGTAGTAAGGGTGGTGGGGGTCGTCGAAGTAGCAGTAACATGTAGTACCCGTAAGAATGGCAATAGTTTTACTCCAGGTTGTGGAAGTCGCAATCGTGGTCGTAGTAGTACTAATCTTAATATTCGTACTCGCAGTGCTGGTAATAGTAGTGGTCGTCGTTTTCGTAGTGATAGTAATAGTAGTAGTAGCAGTAGTAGTAGTAGTAGTAGTGGTAGTAGTAGTAGTAGTAGTAGTAGTAGGAGTAGTAATCGTAGAAGTGATACGGATAGTAGTTATGGTAGCCATATGATCAAAAACAATAGTAGTAGTAGTAGAAGTAGACGTAGTCCTAGTGGTAGTGATAGTAGTGGTAGTGGTAGTAGTAGTAGTAGTCGTAGTCGTAGTCGTAGTAGTAGTAGTAGTAGTAGTAGTAGTAGTAGTAGTAGTAGTAGTAGTAGTAGTAGTGGTAGTGGTAGTAGTAGTAGTAGTAGTCGTAGTAGTCGTAGTAGTAGTAGTAGTAGTAGTAGTAGTAGTAGTAGTAGTAGTAGTAGTAGTAGTAGCAGTAGTTAGTAGCAGCAGCAGCAGCAGTAGTAGTAGTAGTAGTTGTAATAGTAAGTAGTAGTGTAGTAGTAGTATCGTTAGTTAGTAGTAGTAGTAGTAGTAGTAGTAGAAGTAGTAAGTTAGTAATAGTAGTAGTAGTCGTAGTAGTAGTAGTAGTAGTAAACCGTAGTAGTGTAGTAGTAGTAGAGTCGTAGTTAGTAGTAGTAGTAGTAGTAGTAGAGTAGTATAGTAGTAGTAGTGTAGTTCAGTAGTAGTAGTAGTAGTAGTAGTAGTAGTAGTAGTAGTATTAGTTAGTAGTTTGTAGTAGTAGTAGTTAGTTAGTATGTGGTACTAGTAGTAGTAGTAGTAGTAGTAGTTAGTAGTAGTAGTAGTAGTAGTAGTAGTAGTAGTAGTAGTAGTAGTAGTAGTAGTAGTAGTAGTAGTAGTAGTAGTAGTAGTAGTAGTAAAAGTAGTAGTAGTGGTAATACCAATAGTCGTAGTAGTCGTCGTAGTAGTCGTCGTCGTCGGCGTCGTCGTACTGCTAGTAGGAATAATGATGATCGTAGTCGTCGTTGTCTTAATCGCAATAGTAGGAGTAGTACTGCGAGAAATAATCATACCAACGGCCGTACACACGGGACATCAAATAGGTACGTGGGGTTCCTCAGCCGCGTAATCGTTGAATTTTCGTTTCTAAAGAACCGATGTGGTTGATCCCCCCGCTGGTAAACATCTACACTTTTGAATCAAAGAGCTTCTCCTTTATATATATATATATATAGAACTATATAGATAAAAAGAAAGGAATGCGGAAGGTCACCAAACTGAGCCCCTGGCCCCTAGTTTACAACAACAGCGGTTCCCGCCTGATATGCCTTCACGATGTATTCCCAGATCGCAATGTCGCGTGGGATGTCCTCACACTTTATAGAAGAATCGCGCTCTCGCGTGGGGCATCCTCGCTATTAATTTCAACGCCGCGCTCTCGACACTCAGGAATCACGCCCGCCTGCTCGACCTGGCCGCCTGGGCCCGCCTTCCCGACCCGGACGTTAGGGTCTACCCGCCCGATCTGCCCGTCTGGTTCTTCCACGTGTTCTCTGCTCCTGACCCCCTCTCCTGCTACTCTCTCTCTCATGTTCCATCCTCCTTCTTTTCGTTTGTCCCTTTGCGTCCATCCGCCTTCTCTTCCCTTGCTCTATGCTCTGCACGACATACACGTTGCAGGTATGGAGTGTCGATGTGTATATATATATATATATATATAGCCAGGGGGTACAATCGAAATCGAAGACGGCGGGGATCTAGAGTTTGGGCTCTACGTGTCGAGTGGCCCGCAAGCAGATAAGAGCGAACAGTTTTCAACTGATTATTATTCATGCTGTTGCTGTTGTTATTATTGCTGTTGCGGAGCTCTCGTTTCTGATAACAATTACCCTGCGACGTACCCAACCCTTGTTTATACACGTGGCGCTTATATTCAGGACCACTGAATGCTGACTGGCATTCTGAAGGACCCGCAACGCGCACGTTTTTCATGCCCCCCCCCCAGCCCCGGACCGAAACATCAACAACAACACCATAGCTTCCGGTATAAAAAACTATAACATAAGAGCATTCAAAATTCAAAGAAACCGTAAATTGTCCGGCACGAGCCCCGGAAGGTTCCAGCGCCACGTTTTCCGCTGTCCCCCAGGCCCCCGACCGTAAACAAATGACAAAAAACGCAATAATCTGTTGCTCAAAAAATTATTCCTACGGTAGGACCCCACAGAAGGATCTGTTTGGCTTACCCTTTGCCCTTTCCTCCCCCTGGCGGACACCCTCTCCTCTCGCCCTCTGCGCTGCCCTCTATTCCTCCTTCTATTTCTCTTCCTCCTTCTCCTCCTCCTCCTCCTCCTCCTTTTCCTCCTCCTCCTCCTCCTCCTCCTCCTCCTCCTCCTCCTCTCACGCCACCTCCTCCTCGTCGCCCTCCCCCATGCCCCTTCCCTCCTCATCCTCCTGCCTCTTCTCCATGTGCACCTCCCGTTCCCCCTGGTCGTGGCAAGCAACTCGATCGTCCTCGGCGCCGTCGCCGCGTTGGCCAGCAGCTAGATCGCGAAGCCGTCGGGGCAACCCTTCGGGCCAGGCCGTTGGGACAACCTCGCAGGCCGCAGGGGCGCGGGAGCCAGCCGTTGGGACAACCCCGCGGGCCTCCAGGTGCGCGCCGCGGCGCTCAGGCGGGTGGCATCACGAAGCCCAGCTCTGCCGCGAGCTGCTCCGCCTCAGCCCTGGAGCCCACCGCTCTCTTGTCAAACTCCTGTAGCGCCTTCCGCAGGGACCCCGGCGGCCCGCGTTCCAGGAACTCTCGCGCGGGCGGCCGCAGGATCAGCATGGTCCGCATTATCTGCGGGCCCCATAGGGAGGGGGCTCCCGCCTGATACTTCCTCGCAATTCACTCACAGACGAGGCTCCCGCCTGATACTTCCTCCGTAATCAAACCTCAGGAGCGCAAGCGTGACGACAGTCACAGGTTTCAGGATGACCCGCTCGGATTCGTGACATGATCTGCGGGTCCCATAGGGAGGGGGGCTCCCGCCTGAGACTTCCTCACAATTCACTCACCGACGAGGGCCCGCGCGATACTTCTTTCATATTCAAGCTTCAGGAGCCCAAAACTGACGACAGTTACACGTTTCAGGATGACCCGCTCGGATTCGTAACATGATCTGCGGGCCCCATAGGGAGGGGGTTCCCGCCGGAGACTTCCTCGCAATTCACTCACAGACGAAGCTCCCGCCTGATACTTCTCCATACTCAGGCCTCAGGAGCCCAAAAGTGACGACAGTTACACGCTTCGGATGTTTCGCTCGGATTACCAACATGAAATGCGGGCCCCATAGGGAGGGGGCTCCCGCCTGAGACTTCCTCGCAATTCACTCACAAACGAGGCTGCCGCCTGATACTTCTCCATATTCAGGCCTCAGGAGCCCAAAAGTGACGACGGTTACACGTTTCGGATGACCCGCTCGGATTACCAACATGAAATGCGGGCCCCATAAGGAAGGGGCTCCCGCTTGAGACTTCCTCGCAATTCACTCACAGACGAAGCTCCCGCCTGATACTTCCTCCATATTCAGGCCTCAGGAGCCCAAAAGTGACGACGGTTACACGTTTCGGTTGATTCGCTCGGATTACCAACATGAAATGCGGGCCCCATAGGGAGGGGACTCCCGCCTGAGACTTCCTCGCAGTTCACTCACCGACGAGGCTCCCGCCTGATACTTCCTCCATGTTCAATCTAGGGAGTGATTGATGACGAAGTGATGAGTCAGTGAGTGCTGATGATGAATGAGTAATGAGTGAGTGATGATGATGCTGATGATGATGATGACCAGTGAGTGGGTGATCGAGCGATGATGATGTTGATGGTGACGATGATGTTGAGAGAGGCGGCGGTCCTACCGTCGGAGGACCACTGCCTCCGAAGCCTACTGAGGATGAGTGAGTAATTGAGTGAGTGAGTGGGTGATAGAGTGGTGATGACGGTGACGATGATGATCATGAGGATGATGATGATGATGACTGGTGGTGACGGTGATGGTGGTTGGTGGTGATGATGATGGTAATGATGATGAATGTGTGCGCGTGATGACGATGATGGCGGTTGATGGTGATGATGATGGTGATGATGGTGAGTGTGTGTGTATGAGAAAGAAAGGAAAGGGGGGGGGTGAGATCCTGCGCGGCGTGTGCAGAGAAAACAAGAACCCCACTTTGGATGTTGGGAATAATGCAAACGAGCAAACGAAAATTGCAAGCGACTGCGAACACGAGACCCGTAGGGTTCAGCGCTCCCAGTGTAGCACGAGCCCCGGAGGGTTCAGCGCTACTGGCATGAGCCCCGAAGGGTTCAGCGCCAAGGCACGAGCCCCGGAGGCTTCTGCGCCCCGTACGTGGAGAGCACGAGCCCCGGACGGTTCTGCGCACTCCACGGAGATGGCACGAGCCCCGTAGGGTTAAGCGCCACAGGCACGAGCCCCGAAGGGTTCATCGCCGCAAGCACGAGCCCCGAAAGGTTTAGCGCTCAAGATGTCGAAAGCACGAGCTCCGAAGGGTTCCGCGCTGTAAACGTCGAAAGCACGAGCCCCGAAGGGTTCAGCGCTCTCACCGCGGTTGGCACGAGCCCCGAAGGGTTCAGCGCCAAAGGCACGAGCCCTGGAGGGTTCAGCGCCAGACAAGATGATAAGGCAACGGAGGAGAAGGAGGAGGCGGACGGCGCTCTGGGCGTCCCCTACGCCTTCCGACAAACGGCTCCAAGACCCCAGGTCCGCCAACACGCTGCTCCAGCTCGCACCTATACTCGCCGTCGTCGTCGTCGTCGTCGTCGTCGTCAATGTCATCGTCGTCGTCGTCGTCGTCGTTGTCCTCGTCGTCGTCCTCGTCCTCGTCGTCGTCGTCACCGCCGTCCCTGCCTCCTCCTCCTTCTCCTCCTCGTCCTCCTCCTCCCATCTCCTCCTCCCTCCCCCTCTTCTGCCCCTTCCAGGTGTGGGAGCCGCCCAGGGGACCTCCTCCGGGCTCCACGCCCACCTCCAGGGCGCACGCTCGCCTCCTGCGCCCGCCTCCGAGGCGAACGCTCGCGCCAAAGAGGCCCCCGAAAGCCCCCAAGAGGCCCTAAGACGACCACCCACGGGCCCCAAAGCTGTTTCCAAGATGCCCCAAGCCACCAACCACGAGATCCCCAGGAGCACTCCAGTGGCCTCTGGCCCACCACCCAGTCACCGCGTGGGACATACCTCCGCTGGGCCTCCCGGGAGCCCACGAAAGTGGCGACAATTGAGCAGATGGCAAGCCCCCCCAGGGGGCAGCGAGGTACCGAGGTGATCCGCGTGGGACGTACCTCCGCTGGGCCTCCCAGGAGCCCACGAAAGTGGCGACAGTTGCGCAGATCGCAAGCCCCCCAGGGGGCGGCGAGGTACCGAGGTGATCCGCATGGGACGTACCTCTGCTGGGCCTCCCAGCAGCCAACGAAAATGACGACAATTGCGCAGATCGAAAAACCCCGAGGTGATCCGCGTGGGACGTACCTCCGTTGGGCCTCCCGGGAGCCCACGAAAGTGGCGACGGTTGCGCAGATCGCAAGCCCCCCAGGGGGCGGCGAGGTACCGAGGTGATCCGCGTGGGACGTACCTCCGCTGGGCCTCCCAGCAGGCCACGAAAGTGGCGACAGTTGTGCAGATCGCAAGCCCCCCAGGGGGCGGCGAGGTACCGAGGTGATCCGCGTGTGGCGTACCTCCGCTGGGCCTCCCGGGAGCCCACGAAAGTGGCGACAGTTGCGCAGATCGCGAGGCCCCCAGGGGGCGGCGATGTACGAAGGTGATCCGCGTGGGACGTACCTCCGATGGGGCTCCCAGCAGCCCGCGCAAGTGGCGACAGTTGCGCAGATCGCAAGCCCCCCAAGGGGCGGCGAGGTACTGAGGTGATCCGCGTGGGACGCACCTCCGCTGGGCCTCCCAGCAGCCCAGCAGCCCACGAAAGTGGCGACAGTTGCGCAGATCGCAAGCCCCCCAGGGGGCGGCGAGGTACCGAGGTGATCCGCGTGGGACGTACCTCCGCTGGGCCTCCCAGGAGGCCACGAAAGTGGCGACGGTTGCGCAGATCGCAAGCCCCCCAAGGGGCGGCGATGTACGAAGGTGATCCGCGTGGGACGTACCTCCGCTGGGCCTCCCAGGAGCCCACGAAAGTGGCGACAGTTGCGCAGATCGCAAGCCCCCCAAGGGGCGGCGATGTACGAAGGTGATCCGCGTGGGACGTACCTCCGCTGGGACTCCCAGCAGCCCACGAAAGCGGCGACGGTTGCGCAGATCGCAGACGGCACGAGAGAAGAGGAGAAGGGAACACAGGAGACAGGAGAGAAGGAGGAGAGGAGTAGAGGAGGAGCATGAGGAGGACGAGGAGGTAGATACCACACTGCCCTATTCAAAACGAGTACCCATCACCACAGGAGGGTTGGGAATTATTGTTGCACCCCCCCTTCTGGTGACCAGTGTGTTTTTAGTGCTCCTCCTAGGGCTCGCACCCTGTTTTCTATCAGGGAAAGCTCGGAGCCCAAAAACTGCGTTCTTGGGCCCCGGACTGTAAAGGCAAGAACAACAATGATTTCAAGAGTGTTCGCTCCTATCTGTTGGCGTACGACTCAACACGTATATCCCAAACCCTCGGTACCCGCCCCCTTCGTCTTCGATTGCGCCCCCTTTGGGGTATATCTTCCTCACGTGCCACGTTTAATGTGTGCGGCCCCTGTAAGAGGGAAGGAGAGGATGGAGGGGGGCACGTGGTACAGCCAAACGGGCAGAGACCCTAGCGGGCGGGTAGGGAAGGCTAGCCCAGTCGGCCAAGTCGAGAAGGCGGGTCGCTGAGGCGCGAGTCCTGCATGAGTCGCGAGGAGGTCTCGAGTGATAGCGCGATTTCGCTTTAAATCGTGAGCGTGATTCCTGAGTGTCGAGCGCGCGGCGTCTGAATAAATTGCGAGGTCATCCCACGCGAGAGCGCGATTCCTGTATACTTTGTGAAAAAGTCTTGCACGAGAGCGCGGCAATGGAATAAGTTGTGAGGAAATATTAGGCGGAAGCCGCTGTTGATGCAGCCAGCCAAGGACACACTTTGAGCACGAAGAAAGTCCATGTTAAAGAAGACAGTGCGAGCACGGCGAAGGGGGATCAACAACAAGGATCTCTCAATCTTAAAAAATTCAACGGATCCTGCCTGATACTCCCTCACTATCTATTCCAACATCCCGCTCTCGCGCAGGACTTCCTCACAATTCATGAAGGAATCGCGCTTGTGGAACCTCATCAATTTGAATGCCGCGCCATCGACACTCAGGAATCACGCTCTCGCTTTGGCCTTTCTCACGATGTACTTTGAAATCGCGATGTTGCTCGAGACGTCCTCGCGATTTATGCGGGACTCACGGCTCAATACCCCTCCTGCTCGACCTGGCCGCCTGGGCCCGCCTTCCCGACCTGCCCTCCAGGGCCTTCCCGCACGATCTGCCCGCCTGGTTCTGCAGCGTGGTTTATGCTTCGAGCCCCTTCCTGCTAAGTTCTTTGGTGCTCCACCCTTCTCCCTCCCCCACTCCATCCGTCCTCTCTTCCCCTGTCTTCAGGGCTGCGCTAAATGCACGTGGCAGGTAAAGAAGATATACCCCAAAGGAGGTACGATCCCAATTGAAAAGGCTGGTTCCGAGGATTTGGGATTTACGTGTTGACTGGCACGCGAACAGGTAAGAGCAAGCAGTCTGAACGTGCTTGTGAAATTCAAAACAAATATTGTTGATCACCCTTCCCCAATGACCATGCCGTTTTTTTCAATTAAGATGCTCCTCCCGGGGCTCGTACCAAGTTTGCCTAAAAAAGAAAAAGTGGGGTCACCAAACTGCGCCCCTGGCCTCCAAACTTGCAACAACAGCGGCTCCCGCCTGATCTGTCTTCACAATGTATTCCCCAATCGCGCTTTCGCGCAAGACTTCCTCACAATACATACAGAAATCGCGCTCTCGCGTGGGACTTCTTTGCAATGTGTGCCATAGCCGCGCCCTCGACGCTCAGGAATCACGCTCTCGCATGGTTTTTTCTCGCGATTCGCTGGGGAATCGTGCTATCGCTCGAGACCTCCTCGCGATTCGTGCAGGACAGGACGCAAGCTTCAGCGACCCGCATGGACCTGGCCGACTGGGCCCGCCTTCCCGACCCGCCCGTTGGGGTCTACCCGCCCGATCTGCCCGCCGGATCTGCCGCGTGTTTTCTGCTCCTAGCCCCCCTCCTGCGGATCCTGTGCTCCATCCTTCTCCCTTCCCCTTCCATCCGTCCTCTCTTCCCCTGTTTTAAAGGCTGCGCCATCTACACGCGGCAGGTAAGGAAGATATGCCCCAAGGGGGTACGGACGAATACGAAGAGGGCGGCGATCGAGGGTTTGAGATACGCATGTTGAATGGCACGCGAGTCGCTAAGAACGAATAGCCCTACAATTATTGATTCTATTGTCTCCCGTCCACTCGTGACCCGCCCTCGACCCACCCGTGACCCACCCGCGACCCACCCGCGACGCACCCGCGACCCACCCGCGACCCGCCCGCGACCCACCCGCGACCCAACCGCGACCCACCCGCGACCCACCCGCGACCCACTGGCGACTCACCCGCAACCCTTCCCGCGACCCACGCGCAATCCACCCTCGCCCCATCCCGCGCCCGCCCCCTCGCTTATCCGCAGCTGCGGGGTGCTGCACTCATGTTACTTGTTCCCAACCATCCTGTGGTGTTGGGTCCTCGTTTTGAAGAGACGGTCCCCGCGTTCCTCCTCCACTTCTCCTCTTCCCCCTCCTCCCTCCTCCCCCTCCTCCCTGCGTTTCACCCACCCAGTATAGCGTTTCGTGGCCCCATAGGGAGCTCCACCGAAGGCCCCAGTGCTGCCGCCCGCATGCGTCAGCCACACCCAATTCGGCACACCCCTCACACGCTTCGTGGCCCCATAGGGAGCTCCACCGAAGGCCCCAGTGCTGCCGCCCGCATGCGTCAGCCACACCCAATTCGGCACACCCCTCACACGTTTCGTGGCCCCATAGGGAGCTCCACCGAAGGCCCCAGTGCTGCCGCCCGCATGCGTCCCCGCCACGGCATCACACGTTTCGTGGCCCCATGGGGAGCTCCACCGAAGGCCCCAGTGCGCCGCCCGCATGCGTCAGCCACACCCAATTTCGGCACACCCCTCACACGTTTCGTGGCCCCATAGGGAGCTCCACCGAAGGCCCCAGTGCTGCCGCCCGCATGCGTCAGCCACACCCAATTCGGCACACCCCTCACACGCTTTCGTGGCCCCATAGGGAGCTCCACCGAAGGCCCAGTGCCGCCGCCCGCATGCGTCAGCCACACCCAGTTCGGCACACCCCTCACACGTTTCGTGGCCCCATAGGGAGCTCCACCGAAGGCCCCAGTGCGCCGCCCGCATGCGTCAGCCACACCCAATTCGACACACCCCTCACACGTTTCGTGGCCCCATAGGGAGCTCCACCGAAGGCCCCAGTGGCTGCGCCCGCATGCGTCAGCCACACCCAATTTCGGCACACCCCTCACACGTTTCGTGGCCCCATAGGGAGCTCCACCGAAGGCCCCAGTGCTGCGCCCGCATGCGTCAGCCACACCCAATTCGGCACACCCCTCACACGTTTCGTGGCCCCATAGGGAGCTCCACCGAAGGCCCCAGTGCTGCCGCCCGCATGCGTCAGCCACACCCAATTCTGCACACCCCTCACGCGTTTCGTGGCCCCATAGGGAGCTCCACCGAAGGCCTTAGTGCTGCCGCCCGCATGCGTCAGCCACACCCAATTCGGCACACCCCTCACACGTTTCGTGGCCCCATAGGGAGCTCCACCGAAGGCCGCAGTGCCGCCGCCCGCATGCGTCAGCCACATCCAATTCGGCACCCCCCTCACACGTTACGTGGCCCCAACCCGCATGCGTCAGCCACACCCATTTCGGCACACCCTTCGCACGCTTCGTGGCCCCATAGGGAGCTCCACCGAAGGCCCCAGTGCCACCGCTCGCATTCGTCCCGCACACCCATTTCGGCACCTCCACCAAACACAGCGTTTCGTGGCCCCACAGGGACCTCCACCGAAGGCCCCAGTGGTGCCGCCCGCATGCGTCACCCCCACCCCAGCACAGCATTTCGTGGCCCCACAGGGAGCTCCACCGAAGGCCCCAGTGGTGCCGCCCGCATGCGCCACCCCCACCCAGCACAGCGTTTCGTGGCCCCACAGGGAGCTCCACCGACGGCCCCAGTGGTGCCGCCCGCATGCGTCACCCCCGCCCAGTACAGCGTTTCGTGGCCCCACAGGGACCTCCACCGAAGGCCCCAGTGGTGCCGCCCGCATGCGTCACCCCCACCCAGCACAGCGCTCCGTGGCCCCACAGGGAGCTCCACCGAAAGCGGCACCCGCAATGCGATATTCACAACTGCACATGGTTGGGTCCTTCGCCAGGATAATTGTTTTTTGTTTTTCCTCTCCCTCTCTCTCTCTCTTTCCCTCCCGGACTTTCACCCACTCACTTCATCTGGCTGCTCGCCACCGCCTCCACGTAAGGAGGCGGGGAGGGAGAGAGAGAGAGAGAGAGAGAGAGGAGGAGGAGCGGGCAAGGATGCTACGGAACGACGGAGGGAACCGGGGAGCAGAGGCACAACTCACGTTCGCGCGGCCTGGTGCTTGCGCACACCCGCGGCGGAGAGGAGGAGGAGGAGGAGGAAGAAGAGGAGGAGGAGGAGGAGAAGGAGGAGGAGAAGGAGGAGGAGGAGGAGGAGGAGAAGGAGGAGAAGCAGGAGGAGGAGGAGACGGAGGAGGAGGGGGAGGGGGAGGAGGGGAGGAGGAGGAGGAGGAGGAGGAGGAGGAGGAGGAGAGGAGGAGGAGGAGGAGGAAGAGGAGGAGGAGGAGGAGGATGAAGAGGAGAAGAGGAGAAAGCGGGAGGGGGAGGAGGAGGAGGAGGAGGAGGAGGAGGAGGAGGAGGAGGAGGAGGAGGAGGAGGAGGGTAGGAAGCAAGAGAGCGAGCCAAGAGGTGGGGCCGTGAATTCGCACCACATCAAAATCCGTTGCTGGGCGGTGGCTTCCAACAACTCGTGTTGCTGCTTTACGGTGCTTTCGGGGTGGGGCCGTGGTATCTCAATTCGCTCTACTCAAAGAAGTTGCGTTTGTCAGCCATGATATCTCGTAGAATTCGTCTTCCGACGCATGAACGCGCTCTTCTCTGTCGTCGCGTTGCTCCGTTGCTCCGCGAGCTCAGGGGACGGGCGTCGCCGTATAATCAGATTTCGACTGGGACCTGAATTCCGAATTCCTCCTTCTCCTCCTCCTCCTGCTTCTCTTCCTCCTCCTCTTCCTCCTCCTCCTCCTCCTTCTCGTTCTTCTCCTCCGCCTCCTCCTCGTTCTCCACCTTCTCCCTCTCTCCTCCTTCCTCATCTCCTCCCTCCTCCACCTTCTCCCTCTCTCCTCCTCCATGTCTTGGACGCTCCACATCGAGCTCCGCTCCCCCGCTTTCCCCGAGCTCGGACACAGCCGCAACGAGTCCAGCAACAACCCCCAAGCCTCCGTGAGCAAAACAAGACGTGGGCGAGGAAGCAGCTGGCCGTCGTCGGAAGCCTTGAACTTAAACCACCTGCCTTGCCATCGCTCGGACGTCCATTCCCTGTCATGTTTCGGTTTCTTGTTTTTTCCACACACGATGACCCAGGGTACACCTCGATGGTTCTCGCCGAGAAAAACATGAACACGCCCGAGCGATGCCAAGCTGCCACCTGTTGGGAACATATCTTCTATTTCCGCAAGTATTCCGCCCCCCTCCGCAGCCGGACCGCGCTCAAGGCCCCGTACACTTCGGACACGCTAGACAGGGACATCCACTTCCTCGAAGCCAGGTTTTTCGGCGGCGCGCATGCGGGGGGTAAAGGTTCTTAGAAGGAGGCTGCATCTTAGAAGGCGCTGGCCCTACGTCTACAGACAAGCCCCGCATTCTAAGAAGCAAGGGTGTTTCTAAGTCTTCCCCCCTCCCCCTACCCCCCTTCCACGCGTGGCCGAGCTTGCTCAGACGGCGGCACGCAAACCAAGAACCGCACTGCAGCATTCCAGGACAAAAACCTGGACAGAGGCCCCGAAAGCCTGGCACCTCTCCCAGGCCGGGCCAGAGACCCGCAGCCTGCAGCGCAGCCGATAATGCATGCACTGGGACGACCACGCTCGCCTTTGCAGGACAGGTCGTCGCCTCCCCCGCCCTGCCAGTGCCCTGAATAGTCCTCGTCCTGGCCTCGGGGGGGGGCCCACCCGCCGCCGTGCTCTACGCCTCCCACCGCGTCGCAGGCCCTGGAGGCTCCGTGAGGGGCGGGCTGAAAGCCTACCGCAATCGCGGCGCCATCGAATCGTTCACCGATGTAGGATTGCAAAACAAACATGTTTTTCCTGGGTTTTTTTGCAATCCTTCGGGTTTTTTTGCAATCCTTCGGGTTTGTTTGCAATCCTTCGCTTTTTTGCAATCCTTCGTTAGCCCGTCTCAGACATGCGGAGGCCCCGGCCCTTTCCCTGCGGTCGGCTCTTCATCCCCAGCCGTCTCTGGACGGCACCAGAGGCCGAGCAGGAGGAGGAGGAGGAGGAGGAGGAGGAGGAGGAGGAGGAGGAGGAGGAGGAGGAGGAGGACAAGTGCAACCTCCGTGTCCATCAACGATGTTAGGATACACCCTCCTTCCAAGCTCCCCCTTCACAGGCCCCTACAAGGGTTGACTCCCACTGAAGGGATTGCCCCGTTTGGTGAAAACGGTGTAACAATGTGTGAAAACCACCCGCCCTCCATCCGTGAAACGATTGCCAGTTTGTAAGCTTCGGGTTCATAGGTGGTGAGGAAGTCTCAAGCGAAACGCCCGGCCCACCCTCTCGACCGGCCTCAGGGTGCGACAGGGAGGAGCTCTCTGGAAGGAGAAGGAATGGAGGAGGAGGAGAGAAAGAGAGGAGGAGACGCGCGAAGCACAACGACCAGCCGCCGTTGTGCTTCCGCCGGCCTTCCGCCGAGGGAGGAGGGTGCGGGCCTCTCGACTGCCTCGAGGATCTGGGGCCGTCGCTGACGCCCCCGGCCGAGTGTGCGCCTCCGGGGCAGCGCCGCCGCCGTCCAGGAACGTCTGCTCCAGGTCGAGGACCTTGGAAACGTCCACCTCCGCGTGCGAAGGAGGAGGAGAGGAGGAGGAGGAGCAGGAGGAGGAGGAGGAGGAGGAGGAAGTGGCGGAGGAGGAGGAGGAGGAGGAGGAGGAGGAGGAGGAGCAGGAGGAGGAGTACAGGCCGATGACATTGGAAACGTGCACCTCCCCGGGCGCAGGGGGTGTTGAGCCATAGGCGGGCCGGCCGCCCGCCCCGAGGGGGGCAGGGTGAGTCTTCGCATGGTCCTCCGTGGACCTCTGCGGCCCCATTCTGAACGCGATTTCGGCTAGCTTTCGTCCAGGTTTCGACCGCCCCTCTTGACCAAATCCAACGACATCTAAACGACATCCGCCAAACCGCAGGGAGAGCTGGGACCCCCCTGAGGCCCCCAAGGAAGACCACACATGGGCGGGAGCGTCAAGAGACCAGCCCGGCAGACACCCAGAAGCCGAGGGTTATTACAGCCATCAAGGTCGGCCGACTCTCTGCCTCGTCGACTCTTCGAGCAGGGGACTGACCAGCGAATTGATTTACCCCAGGATTGATTTGTTCGTCGAATCCGTGAGGAATGCGTAGAAGGTTCGTAGATCTGTAAACACTCTACGTATGACTCGACGAGACGACAAAGTTTGGGGTAGATCAATTCTGTGGTCGACCCCCCGCTCGAACTCTTCTGGGTCCACGAGAGAGGTGTGCAGACGAGGCAAAAGAGGACGGCGCCAGGCAACGCACTGCACCCCGAGATGATCGCAAACCAGACTTCGCCACGAACCCAGGCCTTGACGCGCACGCTGTTGGTACGACGCGCGAGACAAAGAAGGGCAAGGGAGAGAGTGGAGGCAAGGCGCAATACGCTGGTTTCTCCCGTGCTGTCCGTGTGACGCCTTGTCGGGGCACTCTGAAGAGGTCAGGCATACAGTAAAGGAGGAGGAGGAGGAGGAGGAGGAGGAGGAGGAGGAGGAAAGGGAGAACTGTAAGGCGACAGCACGGAGGGGGCGAGGAGCAGGAGGGAGGAGGCCGAATTGAGGCACTCTCGAGGTCTTGTCGGGCACGACATTGCAGCGCAGGTGGGCACGACGTGCGCGAAAGAGAAGGGCAAGGAGGGGGATGCCAGCCAGCAAAGCATCCCAAGGTGGTTCCCGTGTTGTCCGTTTCCATCCGGAGGCCTCGTCGGGGCCCCCGTCTGATGCGGTGCAGGAGGGGAAGCAGGAGCGACGAGGATTCCCAAATATGCGATGTCTTGATTTTTCTATACAGAATCCCCAGAAGTCCCGACCTTTTTTCCCCAGGGCCAGTCTTTCATCCCGAGTCGTTCTTTGACGGTCCCGGGGCCTGGCGAGTGCCTTCAAAGGCCGAACATAGCAAAAAACGTCGTGTAGCGATTTTTTCGCAACTCGAGGGGATCTGGGAAGCAGGAGGGAGGAGGATTTGGCACAAGCAGTGGAGGAGGCAACCGCGGAGGGAAGCCTCGCGGGGCGTCCCGGGCCGCTCCTAGATAAGGACCTCCTGGGGCCTCTTGGGCTGCTCCCTGGGGGCCTCCCCTGGAGAGGTGTGCACGTTCTGAGATTCCGCTTCGCAAGGTTTCCGCGAGGGAGCCACAGTAATACGGGGAAAACAAACCTACCTCGCTTTTGACCACCCTCGCTTCCAAGAGATACCAAACGATGCCAAATTGCAGCCTGTACTGGTCAGGCCGCTTGACGAGGAGGCGCGTG
>CAUYUJ010018997.1:152500-167500 GCA_963575745.1 Prorocentrum cordatum | reverse complement strand
GACCCAAAGCGTATGGGATGCCAACCCCAAGGCTACACCGAACTCTGACGCACTGCCAGAGATCCTCAACTCCAGTACGCGAAACCATGCGCTGGGATTGTTTCGATTCGATCTGGGGGAGAGGGAAGATTAACGCCATGAGCTGTGCTGGTTTGACTGCTTGCTTCGGTTTGGCGTTGGTTCTGCCTAGGGAAACGCCATACACGAGCTAATCGCCGAGGCTATGAATTTCTAAACATCTGATTTGCGACATCGGTATGATACAACCGAAGACATGATTAAGAAGCCATGCTTTCATAAACCTGAGCCAGATGCCTTGAGCTTCTTAACACAGACCTGGGCCAACTGTTTTGTTTACCCTGGAGGGACGAACGACGAACGTATTTAAGAATGTGGGCCAGCTTTCCCGCAAATTGGTCCAGAAAGGCTGGCTCAGCTTTTCGGGAAGAGTTTTCTCCATCATGTGCTCTACCATAATACAACTGCCTGCTTTTGAAAAACAAAAAACGACATAAACATAAGCTTTTGGCGCTCCGCGCGGATTTCTTGGATCCGCTGTGGGCCCCCCCGACGGCGCCTCCGGCGCCGCTCCAGGCGCGCTCCGCGCGCCAGGGAAAGGGGCCGAGCGCAAATCTAAGAAATCCGCGCGAAGCGCCAAAAGTGTATGTTCCCAACCCTCCTGCGTTGGGTTTTCGTTTTGAATAGAGCACTGCTCGCGCGTCTCCTTCCTTCCCTTTTTCCTTCACTCCTTCCTTCCCTCCTTCCCTTTTACCTCGCTCGTCGCTGCGTGCCAGCCTGCCTCCTACCTGGTCATCCCTGTGCCGCTTTGGAGGGCTGCTGGGGGCTGCGATCTGTGAAACTGTCGCCACTTTCGAGGGCTGCTGGGGGGCACAGCACAGTGGGGACCCACTGCAGACTCAAATTAGACCTCGCCATCCCTGGGGGGCTGCGATCTGTGAAACTGTCGCCACTTTCGAAGGCTGCTGAGGGGCACAACGCAGTGGGTACCCACCGCAGACTCAAATTAGACCTCGCCATCCCTGGAGCTGCGATCTGTGAAACTGTCGCCACTTTCGAGGGCTGCTGAGGGGCACAGCACAGTGGGTACCCACCGCAAACTCAAATTAAACCTCGCCATCCCTGGGGGGGCTGCGATCTGTGAACCTGTCGCCACTTTCGAGGGCTGCTGAGGGGCACAACACAGTGGGGACCCACCGCAGACTCAAATTACACCTTGCCATCCCTGGTGGGCTGCGATCTGTGAAACCGTCGCCACTTTCGAGGGCTGCTGAGGGGCACAGCACAGTGGGGACCCACCGCACACTCAAATTAGACATCGCCATCCCTGGGGGGCTGCGATTTGTGAAACTGTCGCCACTTTCGAAGGCTGCTGAGGGGCACAGCACAGTGGGTACCCACCGAAAACTCAAACTAGACCTCGCCATCCCTGGGGGGGTGCGATCTGTGAAACGGTCGCCACTTTCGAGGGCTGCTGAGGGCCACAGCACAGTGGGTACCCACCGCGGACTCAAATTAGACCTCGCCGTCCCTGGGGTGCTGCGATTTGTGAAACTGTCGCCACTTTCGAGGGTTGCTGAGGGGCACAGCACAATGGTTACCCACCGCAACCTCAAACTGGACCTCGCCATCCCTGGGGGGCTGCAATCCGTGAAGCGGTCGCCACTTGCGAGGGCTGCTGAGGGGCACAGCCCAATGGGTACCCACCGCAAACTCAAACTAGACCTCGCCATCCCTGGGGGGCTGCGATCTGTGAAATAGTCGCCGCTTTCGAAGGCTGCTGGGGGGCACAGCACAGTGGGTACCCACCGCAGGCCCAAATTAGACCTCGCCATCCCTGGGGGGCTGCGATCTGTGAAACTGTCGCCACTTTCGAGGGCTGCTGAGGGGCACAGCACAGTGGGTACCCACCGCAAACTCAAATTAGACCTCGCCATCCCTGGGGGGCTGCGATCTGTGAAACCGTCGCCATTTTCGAAGGCTGCTGAGGGGCACAGCACAGTGGGGACCCACCGCAGACTCAAATTAGACCTCGTCATCCCTGGGGGGCTGCGATCTGTGAAACTGTCGCCACTTTCGAGGGCTGCTGAGGGGCACAGCACAGTGGGTACCCACAGCAGAGTCAAACTAGACCTCGCCATCCCTGGGGGGATGCGATCTGTGGAACTGTCGCCACTTTCGAGGGCTGCTGAGGGGCACAGCACAGTGGGTACCCACCGCAGACTCAAATTAGACGCCGCGTTCGTCCTTGTTCTCCTCCTGCAGTCACCGTCCCTCTGCCGCTGCCGTGCTGATGGTTCGGTTTCCCGCACGTTTTTCTCCTGCTCTGCGTTCCCGGCTCCCCATGTCCTCTTCGAGCCTGTAGCTGTCGCCCCTCGTCCTTGTATGGTTCTCCTGCGCATCATGCCATAAGCGCGTGTCCCAAGTAGCTTACACATCAAGTTGATTGTCCATGCAAGTTTCGGCCAACTCCTCGTTTCCATTGATACAAATGGGTCGGGTACGTCACATGGTATTTTGTGTTTTTCCCCAGTCCTCTTGCGTTGGATTCTCGTTTTGAATAGAGGACTGCTCGCGCGTCTCCTTCCTTCCCTTCTTCCTTCCCTCCTTCCCCCTGCCTTTTACCTCGTTCGTCGCTGGGTGCCAGCCTGCCTCCTACCTGGTCATCCCTGTGCCACTTTCGAGGGCTGCTGGGGGCTGCGATATGTGAAACTGTCGCCACTTTCGAGGGCTGCTGAGGGGCACAGCACAGTGGGTATCCACCGCAGACTCAAATTAGACCTCGCCATCCCTGGGGGGCTGCGATCTGTGAAACTGTCGCCACTTTCGAGGGCTGCTGAAAGGGCACAGCACAATGGGTACCCACCGCAGACTCAAATTAGACCTCGCCATCCCTGGGGGGCTGCGATCTGTGAAACTGTCGCCACTTTCGAGGGCTGCTGAGGGGCACAGCACAGTGGGTACCCACCGCAGGCTCAAACTAGACCTCGCCATCCCTGGGGGGCTGCGATCTGTGAAACGGTCGCCACTTTCGGGGGCTGCTGAGGGGCACAGCACACTGGGTACCCACCGCAAACTCAAATTAGACCTCGCCATCCCTGGGGGGCTGCGACATGTGAAACGGTCGCCACTTTCGGAGGCTGCTGAGGGGCACAGCACAGTGGGTACCCACCGCAGACTCAAATTAGACCTCGCCATCCCTGGGGGGGCTGCGATCTGTGAAGCTGTCGCCACTTTCGAAGGCTGCTGAGGGGCACAGCACAGTGGGTACCCACCGCAGACTCAAACAAGACCTCGCCATCCCTGGGGGGCTGCGATCTGTGAAACTGTCGCCACTTTCGAGGGCTGCTGATGGGGCACAGCACAGTGGGTACCCAACGCAGACTCAAATTACACCTCGCCATCCCTGGGGGGCTGCGATCTGCGAAGCTGTCGCCACTTTCGAGGGCTGCTGAGGGGCACAGCACAGTGGGTACCCACCGCAAACTCAAATTAGACCTCGTCATCCCTGGGGAGCTGCGATCTGTGAAACTGTCGCCACTTTCGAAGGCTGCTGATGGGGCACAGCACAGTGGGGACCCACCGCAAACTCAAATTAGACCTCGCCATCCCTGGGGGGCTGCGATCTGTGAAACCGTCGCCACTTTCGAGGGCTGCTGAGGGGCACAGCACAGTGGGTACCCACAGCAGACTCAAACTAGACCTCGCCATCCCTGGGGGGCTGCGATCTGTGAAGCTGTCGCCACTTTCGAGGGCTGCTGAGGGGCACAGCACAGTGGGTACCCACCGCAGACTCAAACTAGACCTCGCCATCCCTGGGGGGCTGCGATCTGTGAAACTGTCGCCACTTTCGAGGGCTGCTGAGGGGCACAGCACAGTGGGTACCCAACGCAGACTCAAATTAGACCTCGCCATCCCTGGGGGCTGCGATCTGTGAAGCTGTCGCCACTTTCGAGGGCTGCTGAGGGGCACAGCACAGTGGGTACCCACCGCAGACTCAAATTAGACCTCGTCATCCCTGGGGGGCTGCGATCTGTGAAACTGTCGCCACTTTCGAAGGCTGCTGATGGGGCACAGCACAGTGGGGACCCACCGCAAACTCAAATTAGACCTCGCCATCCCTGGGGGGCTGCGATCTGTGAAACTGTCGCCACTTTCGAGGGCTGCTGAGGGGCACAGCACAGTGGGTACCCACAGCAGACTCAAACTAGACCTCGTCATCCCTGGGGGGCTGCGATCTGTGGAACTGTCGCCACTTTCGAGGGCTGCTGAGGGGCACAGCACAGTGGGTACCCACCGCAGACTCAAATTAGACGCCGCCTTCGTCCTTGTTCTCCTCCTGTAGTCACCGTCCCTCTGCCGCTGCCGTGCTGATGGTTCGGCTTCCCGCACGTTTTTCTCCTGCTCTGCGGTCCCGACTCCCCATGTCCTCTTCGAGCCTGTAGCTGTCGCCCCTCGTCCTTGTATGGTTCTCCTGCGCATCATGCCATAGGCGCGTGTCCCAAGTAGCTTATACATCAAGTTGATTGTCCATGCAAGTTTCGGCCAACTCCTCGTTTCCATTGATACAAATGGGTCGGGTACGTCACAGGGTAATTTCTTCGTCGACAAAAGCTCAACCCTAAAACAACTGCCTGCTGGTGGTTGGGCAAGAGGTCGCGCACCCGACGCCTGAGAATCCGCCGGCCCCCTTTGCGGCCAGTCGGCGCGTGACTATACTCGAGGGCGCGCAAACATAAATTAGTGATCCATGGCAAAATGGCGCGCGGTCGCCAGATCCATGGATCGGGGGAGGTGCCCTCAAAGTGCGGCCGGTGCCGCCTCGTCTGGCGGCGGGAACCCGTTATTTCCCATGGAAACCGGACCCGTCGCTAATCCACGCCCCCTTGATCCATGTTTGCGATCGCCTGATATACTTGCCCCTCCCCAAGCCCCTCCCCCGGAAGCCCAAAGCGGTCGGTTTAAAGGGTTCCCCCCTGGTTCCCCAGGGATGCCGGCGATCCCGCTTCCCTTTGTGGACAGGAGGAACTACTGAAGGGTGGTACAGTCGAGCTTGATTGGAAAGGACACAAAACGGTTCCGAGGGCAGCAGTGCCACAGTGATGTAGAAGGCATAGGTCGTTAACACACAGGACGCAAAGGGTATCTTTGATCTGGCAGGGTCGATCTACTTGTCGAACCCGACCGTGCCCCCTCCCCGTGTCCCAGCCCTTCGTATGGACGGCAGGAAAAAGAAACGCGTATCCGACCCGCCCCCCCCCCCACCCCCTGCAGTGGTCCCCTGTCTCCCCTGTGGACGAGATTAGGAAGCAACTGTTGGGAGGTCGTCGTCGGAAAGATTGAAGATAAAGCCCCAGCGCGGCTGTTACGCCAGAGTGGGCGCCAGATTAAGCGGGAGCAAGCCGGATTAAGCGGGATTGCGCGGGATTAAGCCGGATTTCGAGCCAGGGCAAACTCAGAATTTGACTTCCCAGGAGTTGCATCCGACGACGAGGGCCGCGCGTGAAAGACCCCCCCCTCCCAGTTCCCTTGCCCCCCCCAAAGGCAACGGGGAAAACACATGCAAGGCAGCCCCGTCCTGCGGTCCCTGCTCCGCCCACGTGCACAAGGGGGTGCTGCGCTCCAAATGCCCCGCTCCTAGCTCCAAACCCCCTTGTGCACGCAGGGAGCTGCATCATGGGGGATGGAGAGCAGAAGAACCACTCTCGCAAAAGGTACCCTGGCAGGCAGGGGCGTTTGGCAAACGCACCCGAGGAAGGAATCGACAAGGGTAGGGCTGTCTGGTAGAATGCCCAGGGGCGCCAAGCAAACGCTGGCCATGGGTGTTGGGAAGATGTCCTCCCTTGACCGACAAAAACAACTACATAAACATACACTTGTTGCGCTCTGCGCGGATTTCTTGGATCTGCGCTGGCCTCCCCCCTCCCTGGCGCGCGGAGCGCGCCAGGGGCGGCGCTGGAGGCGCCGCCGCGGGGGCCCAGCTAGGAGCCAAGAGATCCGCACGGAACGCCAAAAGTTTATGTTGAATGTCCAAAACCGCCTGACAAAAATAATGCCCCCCCCCCGACCCCCGCCCCCGGATCCCCACTGCCATTAATTCGCATCCGAGTAACATTTTTTGTTGTCTGTCCCCCCCTGGGAAGAAATTCAATGATGCCGATCGATGCCATGTGTATATACCTGGGTACCAGGGAGAATGCCGATGGGGATGTTCCCGTCTTCCGATGAATTTTTACATTGGGTTTTCGCCATTGGGTTTTGGAGTTCAACATGGCTCCCGTGGTACAACATCTATCAGCGGTATGCCGCCGCAGCGCGCGCGCGCTGGCGATTGGCATTTGTGCATTCAATGGCGTAGATCCACATGGGGATGTTCCCGTCTTCCGATCAGAGGCTGAATTTTTACATTGGGTTTTCGCCATTGGATTTTGGAATTCAACCTCGCTCCCGTTGTATAAAGCCTATCAGCGGCATGCCGCCGCCGCGCGCGCGCGCTGGCGATTGGCATTTGTGCATTCAGTGACGCTTTCCACTTGAGGATGTTCCCGTCTTCCGATCAGAGACTGAATTTTAACATGGGGTGTTCGGCATTGGGTTTTGGAGCTCAACATGGCTCCCGTTGTCTAAGAATCTGTCAGCGGCATGCCGCCTCCGTGCGCGCGCTGGCGATTGGAATTTGTGCATTCAGTGTCGTAAATCCACATGGGAATGTTCCCGTCTTCCGATCAGAGAATGAATTTTTACATTGGACTTTCCCATTGGGTTTTGGAGTTCAACATCGCTCCCGTTGCATAACATCTATCAGCGGCATGCCGCCGCCGCGCGCGCGCTGGCGATTGGCATGTTTGCATTCATGTCGTATATCCCACTGGGATGTTCCAGTCTTCCGATCAGAGAATGAATGTTTACATTGGGCTTTCGCAATTGGGTTCTGGAGCGCAACGTCGCTAATGAATTGTTGCATTGGGTTTTCGCCATTGGGTTTTGGAGTTACACATCGCCCACGTTGTTTAAAATCTATCAGCGGCGTGCCGCATTTGCATATTCAGTGCCGCTTCGCAACCCAGACAGGAGACGCGGTGCGCAGGGAGTGGTCCCTGAGCGCAGTCTCTATTCACGCTGGGGTCGCAGGGCGTGGCAGGCGTGGCCTGATGCCAAGAGGGGGGGCGCAGGAATCTGCCCCTGCACGCAGGGCGCCAAGGCGGTCGCGGGGACGTCTCCAGCAATCCAGTTTGCCCCGCCTCCATTTTTTCCCTACCTAGGCTCTGCCTAGAGGGTTCTTACCCTGTTCTCTTAAAGGGCCGGATATTGCAAAACGCCCCGGGCGGTTCCCCCAGGATCCGCCCCACGGTTCCCCCAGTGACGTTCCCTTAGCTTAGCGTTGCCTATCTCAGCTTCGCTCAGCTTATTCCCTACCTAGGCTGTGCCTAGAGGGTTCTTACCCTGTATGCTTAAAGGGCCAGGCAGTGCTCCCCGCCCCGGGCGGTTCCCCCAGGATCCGCCCCGCGGTTCCCCCAGTGACGTTCCCTTAGCTTAGCGTTGCTTATCTCAGCTTAGCTTAGCTCATTCCCTACCTAGGCTCTGCCTAGAGGGTTCTTACCCTGTATGCTTAAAGGGCCAGGCAGTGCTCCCCGCCCCGGGCGGTTCCCCCAGGATCCGCCCCGCGGTTCCCCCAGTTACGTCCCCTTAGCTTATCTCATCTTAACTGAGCCTAGCTTAACTTAGCTTACCTTAGTTTACCTGAGAGTAGCGCAGCATTAGCATAGCATATCATAGCATAGCAAAGCATTCCATAGCATAGCATAGCGCAGCATAGCATAGCGCAGCATAGCATATCATAGCATAGCATAACATAGCATAGCGCAGCGCAGCATATCATAGCATATCATACCGTAGCTTAGCTTAGCATTGCACAGCGCAGCATATCATAACATATCACAGCATATACTCGCAGATCATATCATAACATTTCATAGCGAATCATATCATAGCATAGCATATCATAGCATAGCATAGCATAGCATAGCATAGCATACCATAGCGCAGCATAGCATGCATAGCATAGCATAGCATAGCATAGCATAGCGCAGCATAGCATCATATGTTAATGTAGCTGTCGATGTAGATGTAGATGTTGCTTTCCTAGATGCTCCAACTCCTAGGTAGGGTCGCACTGGGATAATTTTCTATAGGCGCACTACAGCGCTGGGGAAAACTATGTGTTAAACTGTCTCCCCAAAATATGTGTTAAAACAGTTTTTAGACATTATGCAGGTTGTAGTTATTATTCTTCTTCTTCGGCTTGAGGGGAGGGGGGCGGGGGCGGTCCAAGTCCACTCGTGGACCAGGGGGCCGCGCATCTCGAAGGGAGCGCTGGCGCCCCCCCCCCTTTGCGGGCACGGCCCCCCGCGGGCGGGCGTGGCGCATCCCCCCCCCCCCCCCGCGGACGAGGGATTCCCCCTCCCTCGAGGGAAGGGGGCGGGGGCGGTCCACGCCATCTTGTGGACCAGGGGGCCGCGCACCTCGCAGGAGTGCTGGCGCCCCTCCCGCCTTCCAGGCATGCCCCCCTCTGCGGGCGGGCGTGGCGCATTCCCCCCCCGCTCCCCCCGCGGGCGAGGGGTGAAGGCACCTCGAGGGGGTGCGCGCTGGAGGAGTGCCACCCTGCCACCCGCATGCAGCAGGGGCTGGATCGCAGGAAACCTCTCCCAAGAACCCCAACCTTGAGACCCCAGGACGTCCAGTGACTTTTGGTTCACGCTTCCAATCGCAAAACCATCGAAATCCAAGAAACCCAGGGCACCCTGGAGGCAAGCAGGGGGTTTCTTGGCATGGGTCTCCACTGTATCACTTCCTCTTCCTCCTCTATGTCCCCCTTTGCGTTCGGAGCGAATTGCCGAACAACTCATGGGTAGCGGACGCTCCAGTACCGCGGACAGTATGTGAGCGTCACGACCGCCCCCAGGCAGCTCAAAACGCCCCTACAGGACAGTCCAGCCATGCCCTCAATACGGTCTCCAATGGCCCCAATCTTGCCGTCAAGCCCCAACTGATGCCAAACGTGTTCGAACAAATAGCCTTGCAGCAAAGGGCGCAGCCCTTCAGAATACAAAACACATGTTGAAACCCCACAGCGCTGAAGCCCTCGGAGCCAAGCTCTCCCACGAAGGGGCCGGTGTGCTCGCCAGCCTGGAATCTTGAGCAAAGACCGACCGACACGGCATTTCTATAGGCCTACCAAGAAATGCTCTTAGAGCCCAAATTTGTTCGAACCACACAACACATTGTTCTTAAAACGTAGACCCGATGTGTTTAAACAAGACAGACCCAGCCAGAAATGTTCTATGAACCTTTCATGGAAGCCACAAAAGGTTCTTAGAACATTGTTTGGTAGGCCTATAGGCACGCCACGACGCTTCGCCACTGCTTGAGAATCGGAAAGCATATTCAGATCCACCCGCGGTGCCCCCAAACGGCCCGCACTGCAGGACCACCCAGGAATCCCCCTGCGACCCAGGAGCCCCGAGAGGTCGGCCGTGCGCCGCAGGTCCGAACGGCCTGCCACGACCCATTGGTGGGCGACGGGCGGCCGGGGCTGGAACGGCCTGCTGCTGGTTGCGCCGTTGGATGCGCACTCGGCGGCCGAAGGTAAAACACGAACAGCCACCGGTGGCGCCAGCGAGCGCGCTCACTCGCCAACGAGACGGCGTGAAGTGCCATCGGCTGCGCCACAGGTTGCGCACTCGGCGGCCGGGAGCAAAACGGCCAAGCAGCTTCGGGGGCGCGCAAACATGGATTAGCGATCCATGGATTTGGCGCAGTGTCGCCTAATCCATGGATCGGGATATGCGCCCTCCCCAAAATGCGGCCGGTGCCCGGTCGCTCGGCGGCGGGGATCCGAGGTTCCCCATGGAAACGGGACCCGTGGCGAATCCACGCCCCCTTTGATCCATGTTTGCGATCGCCTGAGAACTGTCACTGGGCATCGTTCAAAAGATCTCCTTTCTCCCGTGAGCTGACACCGCACGTTGCTTCATGGGCCGCGCCGCGTCCGACGCTGCTGGGCGTCGGGCAGGGCGTGGGGCGTCGGGCTGGGCGTCGGGTGGGGCACCGGTCGCGCGTCGGGCCCACGCCCGCGAGGGCGGACGCCACAGGGAACGGGTTGGCGGCGAGGTTCGAGGTTCGAGGTTTTCCGAAGTGTTGGTTCGTTTTCGACGGTTTTCCAGCCTCGGGATGCTTTCCAGCGGCTGCGCCTTGGCGAGAGCATTTCGGGGGTGCTGGGATCGTCCCGAACGGCCGCGGGAGACCCGAGTTACGACCCAGAAGCCAAATTCGCCGGCGCGCCCAAGGGGAACTGAGAACGAGAGGGCCTTCTCAGAAAACCGCGTGGTTTTTCAGAAGACCCCGCGCCTTCCGAGAAGTCTTCTGCGTCTTCGAAGGAGACCCAGGAAACTTTTCAGAACGCGGGGGGGATTTCCGAACCTTCTGAGAAACCCCGCCCTTTCTCATTTCCCCTTGGCTCGCCGCCGAGAGATGCCCGAGGGTAATTACACGCATCGAGCAAATCGCAGCGCTGATGTCTGGAAGCTCGGCGTCGTGCGCTCCAGGGTTCGAGGCTCGAGGGGCGAGGACTCGAGGACTCGGGGGCCGAGGCTCGAGGACTCGAGGATCGAAGCTCGAGGATCGGCGCTCGGGGATCGAGGTTTTGGGAGGTCCTCGCTCGCCGCCGAAGTGGCGCGGTGGCGGCAACGCCGTAGCCCGCTCCGCTGGCTGCGGGGGGCCGCTGGGCAGCTGGAAAAGCGCTCTGGGCTGCGGGAGGGGCGCGGGTGCACGCGCGGCGGGGCGCTGGCGTGGGCCCCATGCAAGGCGCCCCCGCGGAGGACGGGCAGGGGCCCGGCAGGCCCCGAGAGAAAGGCCGCGAAGGTTTGGGCGAACGCGAACTCGGACCCAGGATTGGGTCGGGCATGTCCTCCTCCAGGCGGATGTGGGAAACTATATTTGAATGCTCCTCCTGTGAAAGTACATGCCCGACTGCGACACGCGCAGAGCGAGAGGTCAAGCGCCTCGGCGGCGCCGTGCCCAGCTCAGGCGCGTGCGCCTATTTAGGGGTAGAGGCGGGGGGAATCGCCACACACGACCCGCACAGGTGAGTGCAGGAATGCGCGTGGCGGGCGGCTGCCTCCGCGAGCGTCATTGGCAGCATACCGCATGACGGGGCGGTGCCACCCGGGGCCCAGGCAGTGCGGCTCACCCCCGTAGCAGCGACCTGATAAATTGCCGGCCTGACGGCGGGGCATGCCTGACTGAAGCCTGGGACAGAAGAACGCCCTTCACGCGCGGGGGCGCGCCCCCTCTCGGGGGCGCGCATACATGGATTAGCGATCCATGGATTCGGCGCGCTGTCGCCTAGTCCATGGATCGGGGGATGTGCCCTCCCCGGAGTGCGGCCGGTGCCGCCTCCCTCGGCGGCGGGAACCCGAGACTTCTGATGGAAACAGGACCCGTCGCCAATCCACGCCCCCTTTTGCTCCATGCTTGCATTCGCCTGGCCCTCGAGAGCGGCGGGGCCGCGCCCGAGGGCGCGGGCTCGCCGCGCTGCTGGCGGCGGCGGGCGGAGCGGCGGCGGCCCGCGCGGGGGCGGCGGCGGAGCGGGCAACGGGCCGCGGAGCGGCCGCGCCCCCGGGGGCGCGGCAGGGGACGGCGCCCCTCCGGGCGGCTGCCTCTGGGCTGGCGGGTGGGCTTGTGCGTGTCAGCTGCAGCCGTCTCGGCGGCAGAACCTGGTGGGCATGTGCAGTCAGGCGCCGGCGTGAGGCTCGAGAGCCCGCGAAGGAAGCGGGGGTGCAGGCAGTGTTGCCCCAAGTGCCCACGGACGGCCCTCGGCTCAACGTTCCCGAACACAGCCCCCTGTTGGAGCCTCGTCCGAACGACCTCCGACAGAAAAGCCTGATCACGCTAAGCGACTCACGTGCCTGAAGGGCATGTAGCCCAAACGTGCGAGCAAGCAGTGCGCGGCCTGGAAGTAACACCTGGAATAACCCACGACAGAATTCAATGCGATGCAGTGCGATGCCTTGCTGTACCCTCTGTGCGTCGCGATGATACTGCAACGCCATGATATGACATGGAACACGTCGTTGCACTACACATTTGATTTGACAGGAACTGCCACGCTTAGTCAACAAGCCGGTCCAGGCCTGGCCCCCAACACAGCGCCGTGCGAACACCCGATGAGAAACACCGCGCACTTCGCGGGCGCTCAGGCTCGATCTGCCTGGCAGCCTGGCGTACAGACCGGGCGAAAGGTCGTGCCCCAGTGCACGGGAACAGTTGGTCTCGACGCCATTGCGCTCGTTGCTGAAGGAGCGATTCGGGTTAGAGCTCGGGTCTGTCACAGTCGGGCTCAATTGGACAGGACGCGCGAGAGGACACAAGACCCTTCCATGGGCCACATTGCCACAGGAATGCAGGAGGCATGGGTCGCGAGGCACAGGACACAAGGGTACTCTTGATTGGGGAGGGTCGACCCACCAATCAGGGCCGGCTGCAGGGAGAGGGGCGAACCCGTATCGGATGTTGCTAGAAGTGCCCCCGGCAGGGTGCCACCAGGATGTCCAAGGAGGCCCCCGACGGCCTCCGAGGCACCCCTCACGAGGCCCAGGGGGCCCAGCGGCTCCAAAATGGAGCGACCAGCTGGGGTGGCAGCCTGGGCCAGGGGCACCTATGGCAGCCCACGACCGTACAAGCACGTGCACGCGAGCATTGTGCGAACCCTTCGCTTCTCCCTGCCGCTGTGCCGCACGCCCCCGCACTCTCCACCGAGACAGGCAGTTGGCGATGGGGAGGAGGGGGGGGGGGGGGAAAGGTGGGGCACGGAAGAGGAAGCGGATGAGAGATCATGGAGGAGAGATGAGGAAACGAGTGGGAAGGCTCAAGGGCGATGATGGAAGGGAAAGGGTGGACGCGGAGGAAGAGGATGTTGGCGACGAGGAAGGAGGGGGGAAGGATGAGGACAATGGGAAGGATGACGAGGAAAATGATCATGCAAAAGGTGAAGACTAATGGGGAGGAGGCGCAAGGATGCGGATTTCTGCAGCAGAGGTCAGCGAGGGCGATGCCAATGGCGCCAGTCTGACTGCTGACGCGGAAGTGGCGAATCGAGCAAAGCACAACGGAAGAGGAAGACGAGGATGAAGAGAAGGAAGAGGACTGGGCAACCAGCAGCAACTTCTGCGCCACAGGGCGAACGAGAGGAAGCATGATGGAAGAGGGGGGCGGCAGGAGTAATGCAATCTGTAGATGCGAAGTTAAATAAGGGAACGAGTGATGTACATATAAAATGCTCATCGATCGAGGGAGATATACACATGTATAAACGTGTATAGAAACACATGTATGCATACATATTGGGACCATCGCGGAGGAGGAGCGTGCGTGGTCAGTGCCATGACAGCTCTGCATAGCTGTGGCCCCGACCTGTCAAGGAACAGCGTGTACATTCGTCATGAAAAACGTGCGCCGAATGCTTGGAACTTCCAGCGCAAAGAACGACAAACAACACAAAAGCAGACGCGGCCGTGCAGCCTTTGCGTGGCACGGACGAAACGGGCGGCAAGAGCAACCGACGGACTCTGGAGGCGCAGGATAGGATAACGAGCGCAGCAGACAGCGTATATACCCTGCGGCGGGCTGCAAGAAAAACCACCGCCCATGTTTTCTTTAGGGCGGCGTCGAAAAACAAAGCAGCAACTGAAGGTCGAGGAGCCGAGGGATCAACGGAACGTTTTTGCCCAATTCCAGGACACTGCACGGCACGTCCGAGAGGGAACGTTCGCGACCCATCGTCTTCCTCGACCGTGAGGGCCAGGGCTCCAATAAGGGAGCCAAGACGTAGAGGAGGGCCCCCTCTCATCATATTCGGGTGGATGTGGATGGTCTCTCTCTCTCTCTGCATATCTGTTTTTTTTTCTCTCTCTCTCTCTGCCTCTTCCTCTCTGCGTTTCTTGCTTGCTGCGCTATCGTACAATAGCTGTGTGTCACGTCGGCTTGGCGGACTGCACCGTTTATGTCCCTGTACATGGATCGAGCAAGTAGGGCGGCGTCCCAGAGGAAGCTCTCCCAACGAGTGCGTGCACCGAGGTGTTTATTGCGCCTTGAGTTCTTGGGGGCCATGGGTTGTGCAATGAATTGCGCCATGCATCCTGCCCACAGAACCCGTTGCGCCCGCGCCGAGTATTGGCGAAACAAATTGTACCGTGGGTTGCGCCACAGGTTGATTTGGATTGTTTCGCGTGGCTTTAATTTTTGTATGAATTTCGCGTTGCCCGGCACTGTTTTGCATGATATTGCACTGCCTTGCGCTGCCCCGCGCAGATTGCATGCACTGCTCGGGGTCCGCGCTGACATCGCGCATTCCAATACATATTTTGGACCGATCAGGTGGTGGCGCGCACCGCCTCCAAACTTCCTCACGCCCCACCACCTCACCGAGACGACCCGCGAACCCACGCCAACGACCTGGGGCAGAGGACGCGAGCAAAGATGAGGACGAGGCTGAGGAGGGCGGAGCATTAAGGAGTGTCAGAGGTGGGCTGGATGGGTGCTCCTTCTCCTTCTCCTCCCCCTCCTCTTCCTCTCCCACCCCCTCCACCTTCTGCTCCGCACAATCCATGGTAGCGCTCTCGCGCCAACATCTCTGGCCTGTCTTGGGGCCCTGTGGGCCCTACTTGGGGCCTCGCTTCTCATGTGTTGCAGCTAGCCTGGTGAGGCCTCCTGTTGATCAATGTGTACGTGTTGACTGTTTGGGGCACTGCAGGGCCGGCTAGGCACTCTCTGGTTTCTCTTGGGCAGTCTTGGGGTGTCGGAGGGGCCTCCAAGGGTTTCTGACCTTTTGGGCCGCCTGGGGCCTGCCACTTGGGGGCGCCCGGTCCCTCGGAAGCTGTCCTGGGGCGCATTTGGACCCCTCAGGGGTTGGGGCGTCGTGGGGCC
>CAUYUJ010018997.1:0-147500 GCA_963575745.1 Prorocentrum cordatum | reverse complement strand
CACACATACACGTACTCACACACACAGACACACGCGCACCCACACTCACACACACACTCGCGCACACACGCACACACACACACACACGCGCACACACACACACACGCGCACCCACCCACCCACACACACACACACACACACACCCGCACCCGCACATGCATGCCACGCAGCGCCAGGAGAGGAACCCGACCCCGCATCTCGAGCCATCTGTCCCTCGAGAACCGTGAAAACCCCCTGCGAAGCTCATCATCACCATCACCATCATCATCAGAATCACCATCATCATCATCATCATCATCATCATCATCATCATCATCATCATCATCATCATCATCATCATCATCATCATTATCACCATCACCATTATCATCTTCACCATCACCATCACCATCACAATCACCATCACAATCACCATCACCCTCACCATCACCATCATCATCATCATCATCATCATCATCATCAGCATCATCATCATCATCATCATCATCATCATCATCATCATCGTCACCATCACCATCATCATCATCATCATCATCATCATCATCATCATCATCATCGTCGTCGTCGTCATCATCATCATCATCATCATCATCATCATCATCATCATCACCCCCATAGGCCCCCCTGGAGCGCCCAAACGTGCACGAAAAAGCCCCCGAAAGGCGCCCAAGAGGCTCTCAGGAGCAACCCACCACAGCCGCCAG
This sequence comes from Prorocentrum cordatum, assembly GCA_963575745.1. NCBI lineage: Eukaryota > Dinophyceae > Prorocentrales > Prorocentraceae > Prorocentrum > Prorocentrum cordatum. The sequence goes on along the minus strand of CAUYUJ010018997.1, from coordinate 146,796 downwards.
TTCCCCAAGGGGTCGCTGGTGTGGCGTAAGCCGGAGAATCTCGCCAGCAGGAAACAAATATGCCCAGATCCCTGGATACCCCACCTGTTCTTGTCCATATTTCCTGGGGTCTCGTCTTCCCCTCCGCTTCTCATATTTTCCATCTGTTCCTGGGAACTGGCGACTCTATGTGCTGTGTTGCTTTTCCCTCCTGAGAGACGACGAACTAACATAAACAACAATTTTCAAAGGTCGGCGCGGGTTGCTCGGATCTGCGCTGTGCCCCCCTCGCTGGCGCGCTCCTCGCGCCAAGGAGCATGCAGCGCGAATCCGATAAATTCGCGCGGAACCTCCAGAGCTGATGCTCGTGTAGTTCTAAACCCTTCCCTCTGGTTGGGCCCTCGTTTCGGATCGAGCACTGCTCGCACGTCTACCCTTTCCCTCCTTCCTTCCCTCCTCCCGCCTCTGGCTTCTGCAGGCGCCATTCCTGCCACCAAGACCAAACCTCGCGACTCCCTGGGAGGCTCCACTCTCGTGGTCTCCTGGAGGGCCCAGCGGAACAGGAGGTGCACACGGACCCGGGACGAGACCTCGCAGCTCCGCTGGGGCCGTTGGGGGGGGCTGCCAACTGCGCAGCCGTCGCCCCTTCCCGTGGGCTCGTGGGAGGCCCTGCGGGCAAGAGCTCGCGGCCTCCGTGGGCGTTGAGCGTAGTCCGACGTTCTGTGGCGAGATGCTGCAGGGTGCTGCAGGCCTCTCAGTGGGCTCTCTTGTGGGGAGCGCTCCTGTTGATGGCCGCCTCGCGTTTAGGAAAAATTGGTGAAGTCTTGGGGATTATATCATTCGAGCCTCGTCGCGATCGCGCCCGTGCTGGAAGAAACACGAGTACTGCAACTTCAGAACCGGGTCGCGGGTAACGAGCTCGACCACCGTCATGCCGACGCTCCACACGTCCAAGGCGGGCGACGCGGTCAAGCTGGGTTCCACCTCCTCCCCGTCGATCAGGAAGTTCGCCCACTCGGGGGAGCAGTAGAGCGGGGAGAAGGAGAGAGAGTCGTCGTCAATCGAGATTGCGCTGCCGATCTTGATACAGCCGTCCACGTCTATCAGCTTGAGAACGCCGTTGAAGATCATCAGATTCTCCGGCTTCAGATCCAGGTGCACCAGGCCCTTCGCGTGCAGGCTGGCCGTCACCAGGATGATCGATCTCACGAGGCTGCGTATGGTCTCCTCTCGGAGGACGCCGGCTGCACCCTCACCGCGATCCTGGCCGAGCCCATCCTGGGCCTCGGATCGGCGTATACGCCCCCGCTCCATGGCTTGGCCATGAACGCATCTGCTCACCAGTCCGGGCTCAAGAGGGGGCCTGGCCAGGGGCGGTGCGTGTGTGGCTCATTCCCGCAACCCTGACTCCCCAAGAGCGCGTGCATCTTTTGAACGGGAATTCCCCTTCCTTCCCTCGGCGGCGAGCGAGGGGGGGAAGTGAGACGGAGAAGGCCTTCTCAGAGGGCGGCGGGGCTTCTCAGAAACCCTCGCGCCTTCTGAAAAGTTTTCTGCGTCTTCGGGGAACGCCGGGAAAGCTTCTCAAAGGCCGGGGGGATTCCGAGCCTTTTGAGAAGGCCCGCCCCTTCAATCTCACTTCCCTCAGGTCGGGCGTGCCCCCCTACAGGCGGATTTTGGGCGAAAAACAAAAAATACTCAAGACATGTTCAACACATATTCAAACATAATCGAAACATTGTCAAATGACTATTGTGTACTATTTTCGAATACTCCTCCTGTAGAGGGACAGGCCCGACATAACTGAAAGGGCCTTGGGACACACAAGTAAAAACAAACAAATAACAGGATTCGCAATATTTTCCCATATTTTCTGGGTTCTTGTCTCCCCCCCACTTCCCATATTAATATTTTGTCCAATATTTTCTTGGAAATCGACGATTAACAGTGTCTGTGTGATTTCTCCCCTCCTGCATAACACTCCCCCCCAGGCTCGCCGCCGATTCCCCTCCCTCCCGCGGACCCGCGGACCCGCTTCGCTCCCGCCGCCTCCTGCCGGCCTACCCGCCGAGGAACTGCGGCACCCTGCAGGCCGAGCGCCCTGAACGTGGCGGATTCCGAGGGCAGAGGCAAGGACGGGAGGGTGGGAAGGGGGGGGGGGGGCAGGGGAGGGGAGTTGGCGGGGCGCCGTCTCTTCAAAACGAGGACCCAACACCAGAGGATGACAGGTGCCCGCCACAGTCCATTAGCAGCCACCCAGGGCCCAGAAACCCTGAACCCAGAAACGTGTTCATCTCTTGGGGGACGCATCTTCTACTGCCGCCGCCCTCCGCTATCCTTCCGCCATCCTTCCGCCGGCTTCCGCCGGCGGAGGCGGCCTCGTTCTGTTTCCGCCGCCCTTCCGCTGCGGAAGAGATGGCAACTCCTTCCATCTTCGAAAGCGAGGCCCTCCCTGGAACACCCTACACGTACAGATCTCGCCGTCCGGCTCCTTCGACAGGGGCCTGCCCTCTTCCCGCTGGGTCTTGAGGTAGTCCTGCAGGCTGTACTGCGCGATCTCGGTGACGACGTACAGCTGGCCGTCGGCGGTATCCGGCCCCGGCTGCCCGCGCGCGTCCCTCGAGTAGTCGAGCAGCTGCATGAAGACCTGCGCCGGGATCGTCTGAGCCAGCTCCTCCGGGGGATGTCCACTGACCACCTCGCCGGCCATGGCCCAGCCCATCCCAGGGCCCAGGACAAGTGTCCACGGCTCCATGGCCAAGCCATGAGGGCGTGGACCCGACCCCCGACGCGTGACTGTTTCACAACGTGGACCCCCAGAGGACTGGACCCCGCCTGCTCTGGGACAAGTCTTCCATCCTGAACCAGTCTTTTTGACGGTCCGGTGGCCCAGTGAGTGCCCAGGGGCGCTGAAAATTGAGAAACAAAAGAAAAAGCTCTAGTGCTGACGCGAGGTCAGGGGATACAGTCGAGGTGCTATTAAATCGGGCGTGTCTCCCTGCAGGAGAGTTTTGGACGAAAAATGAAAAGTTGTAAGAAAATAGCCAAAGCATGTTCAAACATACTCAAACAATCGTCCCCAGACTATTTTATATTAGGTTTGGAGATTCATCCGAAGACTATGTTTGACTAGTTTTGGCTATTTTTGACTAGTTTCAGGGACAGGCCCGACTTAGAGGTACTACCAGAGAGCGCGCTGGATAAGGAACGAAGGGGCCTCTCTGACCACGGCGGGCCTCTTCCACGACTGGGTCGGCCCAAATACCCGAGCCCCTCGGAGGATGAGCAGGAGGAGGAGGAGGAGGAGGAGGAGGAGGAGGAAGAGGAGGAGGAGGAGGAGGGGGAGGAGCTGTGAGAGGAGGAGCCCTGTGAGAGGAGGAGGAGGAGGAGGAGGAGGAGGAGGAGGAGGAGGAGGAGGAGGAGGAGGAGGAGGAGGAGGAGCAGGCGGAGGGGGAGGAGGAGGAGGAGGAGCCTATCCGAGCCCAAAGTAATACTTATGCCAGCGGCTCGACGACACAGGGGGTCGGTGCAGGCTAGGCCCGGCCAAGCTCGGCGAGGTGCTCGGTGGACGCCCTCCCGGCTCCTGGCTCCACAGCTCGGGGTCGGCAGGCGTCTCGAAGGGGCGGCTCAGCTCCTGATGGATCGGTTGGGAGCAGGACGAAGAGGAGTCCCCCTTCCCCCTCGCCTCTCCTCCCCTGCCCCTGCCCCTCGCCACCCCCTCCCTTCTCCTCTCCTCCCCCTCCAGCTCTCCGCTCTCCCCTCTTGCCCCCTCCCTTCTCCTCTCATCCATCTCCCTTCTCCTCTCTTCCCCCTTCCGGTCGCCCCTCTTCCCCCCTCTCCTCCCCCTTCCCCATCTCCGGGTCGTGCAAGATCGGACTGGATCGGAGTCGACATCGGATTGGGCCGCGTCGGCACGGGGTGGGGATCGAGTCGGCTCGGCCGCGCACAGATGCACAGCAGCGCCATTCAAGAATTGGGCCCCGCTGGATGGCCAAAATATCGGAAAGAGTCGGATCAGGCTGGCCGAAACCTGACACAGATATCGAATCGGATGGATCGGATCGAAGATCGAAGGGGGCCCTCTCCTGCAGCACCTCGATCTGTCTCAAGAACTTGACCAGCGCCACCTTGTCATTCTTCCGCGCCTTGTAAGTCTTGATCGCCACCGTCTTCTCCGTCTGTGTGTCCACGCCCTTCCTGGAGGAAAGCAGTTCTGCAAAAACATCAAACGTCGGAGATCCGCGCGGATTTCTTGGATGGGCGCTGGATGCGCCGCCAGGGGGTCCAAGGCCGATCCAAGCGTCCATGCCTGGACTAGCGTGCTCCACGAGTCGAAAAGTAACTACTGCGGGGGATTTACGATCCACTACACCACGCCAAACCTGTGCTTTTCGGACGCGTGCGCGAGGAGTGGAGGCACTCTGCGAGCCGTGGGGCGCGCTCGGTGCCTGCCGACGCTTCCTCCCTGGCTTCCGGCAGGTGCTCGAGGTGCCCTCGCCCATGAAGCCGTCCTCCGTCATGTCCATGCGGTACCTGCCCAGCACGAGCTGCGTGCCGCGGGGCCCGCAGGGCCTCTGGGCGCCGCGCGCGCTGCTGGGCTCCGACGCCCCCGGCCCGGCGCCTCCCGCCCTGGGCCCGGCGCCCTCGCTCGGCGCCTTCGTGCTCGCCGCCTTCGGCTTCGGCTGCGCCAGCGGCCGCACCGCGGCGCCGCCCGCGCGAGGCTCCGTCGGCGCCCGGTCCGCCGCGGGAGCGGGCGCCTGCAGGCGGCGGCGCCCGGCGGGGGGGAGGTCGCCACGCGGGAGGCTCGCCGCCGCAGCGAGGACCCCCTCGGGGAGCCCTCCCCGGAGACCGGACGCCGCGAGAAAGTGGCAACGTCGTGAACAGTCACGCCTGGAGCCCTGAGCCCCGTCTTCCTGCGTCATCTTTCGCATCTCTCGAGCCGGACCGATCTGTGAGGGTCCTGGGCCCGACAAAATGCGAAAAAGCATGGCTCGAAACAATTGAGACGCCAGGATCTCAGGGTCCCCCCTCGGGGACCCCTCCCCCCAAACATGCGACGTCCTGCCTTTTTCAACGCGGCTCCCTGGGGGCGGTTTTTCACCCTGCGTGGTTTTTTCACGGTCCCGGGGCCCAGCGAGGGCCTCCAGAGGCCGAAAGCGGCGAAAAACTGCCCTTCCTGCTATTTTTAACGACGCGAGCATGTCTGGGCCCCCTCCTCGACCCCCCGCAGGCCCTCCCACAGCACCCCAGTACTCGTCGGGCGGGGGCCCTCGAGCCCCAGCCCCTCGAGAGGAGGGGGCCCGCGACCCGGCTGCAGTGGCGCCCCCCCGAGCCCGAGCCCGAGGCATCAGGTCGGGCCTGTCCCTCTACAGTTATGATGTTCCAACCTACTTTAGCCTGGACCACCAGAAAGAATTTCGAGCACCAAGAAGGTACCGGAACTTTGGCTTTTTGGTGTCGGGCCCTGAGAGGCGACAATGCTTCGACACTGTTTCGACATTTTCTGGGTGCTCGAAATTGTTGTTCTGGGATGTGGCCCTTAAGTACGATGGGAGCAACCTAACCCTACAGGCGCACTGTGGAAGAAGCAATTCAAAACATAGCCCAACAATGCTCAAACGTAGCAAAAAAAATGCCCAACAAAAATCGTCCCCGGACGAATTTTAATTATTTTGGAACATTCCTCCAGTAGAGGGGCAGGCCCGACTCAACCTTGGCACCCCCTAGGTCGGGCGTGTCCCCCCGACAGCCGCATTTTGGACGAAACATGAAAACAGAGCCCCAAAATGCTCAAAAGTAGCAAAAAAGAAATGCTCCAAACATCGTCCCAGGACCATTTTGTTTACATAGTTTTACCAAACAGCGAAGACTGATAGGTTTCTAGTAGGGTCAAAAGAGAGCAGCATGACTCCCCAGGGGGGTCTGGGCGGGATCCGGACGGGATCCGGGGACTCCTTTTTTAGCCAACAGTAACGCACTTCGTGGTCTTCGAGTTCCCAGAACTCCATTCCTGGGCATGATTTTGAATGCCCGGAGCCAACTGTAAGCAACTTCGTGTTCTTCGAGTTCCCAGAAGTCCACTCCTGGGCATCATCTTGAATGCCCGGAGCCAACTGTAGGCCACTTCGTGGTCTTCGAGTTCCCAAAACTCCATTCCTGGGCATGATTTGAATACCTGGAGCCAACTGTAGGCCACTTCGTGGTCTTCGAGTTCCCAGAAGTCCATTCCTGGGCATGATTTTGAATGCGCGGAGCCAACTGTAGGCCACTTCGTGTTCTTCGAGTTCCCAGAACTCCATTCCTGGCCACATTTTGAATGCTGAGGCAGGCTGATGCTGAGGCTGAGGCAGGCTGAGGCTGAGGCAGGCTGAGGCTGAGGCCGAGGCTGAAGGCAGACTGAGGCTGAGGCTGAAGCAGGCTGAGGCTGAGGCAGAGGCAGGCTGAGGCTGAGGCAGGCTGATGCTGAGGCAGGCTGAGGCTGAGGCTGAGCCTGATGCAGGCTGAGGCTGAGGCAGGCTGAGGCTGAGGCCGAGGCCGACGGCAGACTGAGGCTGAGGCTGAAGCAGGCTGAGGCTGAGGCAGAGGCAGGCTGAGGCTGAGGCTGAGGCAGGCTGATGCTGAAGCAGGCTGAGGCTGAGGCTGAGGCTGATGCAGGCTGAGGCTGAGGCAGGCTGAGGCTGAGGCCGAGGCTGAAGGCAGACTGAGGCTGAGGCTGAAGCAGGGTGAGGCTGAGGCTGAGGCAGGCTGAGGCTGAGGCAGGCTGAGGCTGAGGCTGAGGCAGGCTGATGCTGAGGCAGGCTGAGGCTGAGGCTGAGGCTGATGCAGGCTGGGGCTGAGGCAGGCTGAGGCTGAGGCCGAGGCTGAAGGCAGACTGAGGCTGAGGCTGAAGCAGGCTGAGGCTGAGGCTGAGGCAGGCTGAGGCTGAGGCTGAGGCAGGCTGATGCTGAGGCAGGCTGAGGCTGAGGCAGAGGCTGATGCAGGCTGAGGCTGAGGCAGGCTGAGGCTGAGGCCGAGGCCGACGGCAGACTGAGGCTGAGGCTGAAGCAGGCTGAGGCTGAGGCAGAGGCAGGCTGAGGCTGAGGCTGAGGCAGGCTGATGCTGAGGCAGGCTGAGGCTGAGGCTGAGGTGATGCAGGCTGAGGCTGAGGCAGGCTGAGGCTGAGGCCGAGGCTGAAGGCAGGCTGAGGCTGAGGCTGAGGCAGGCTGAGGCTGAGGCTGAGGCAGGCTGAGGCTGAGGCTGAGGCTGATGCAGGCTGAGGCTGAGGCAGGCTGAGGCTGAGGCCGAGGCTGAAGGCAGACTGAGGCTCAGGCTGAAGCAGGCTGAGGCTGAGGCTGAGGCAGGCTGAGGCTGAGGCTGATGCAGGCTGAGGCTGAGGCAGGCTGAGGCTGAGGCTGAGGCTGATGCAGGCTGAGGCTGAGGCAGGCTGAGGCTGAGGCAGGCTGAGGCTGAGGCCGAGGCTGCGGCAGACTGAGGCTGATGCTGAAGCAGGCTGAGGCTGAGGCTGAGGCAGGCTGAGGCTGAGGCTGAGGCAGGCTGAGGCTGAGGCAGGCTGAGGCTGAGGCTGAGGCTGATGCAGGCTCAGGCTGAGGCAGGCTGAGGCTGAGGCCGAGGCTGAAGGCAGACTGAGGCTGAGGCTGAAGCAGGCTGAGGCTGAGGCTGAGGCAGGCTGAGGCTGAGGCAGGCTGAGGCTGAGGCTGATGCAGGCTGAGGCTGAGGCTGAGGCTGATGCAGGCTGAGGCTGAGGCAGGCTGAGCCTGAGGCCGAGGCTGAAGGCAGACTGATGCTGAGGCTGAAGCAGGCTGAGGCTGAGGCTGAGGCAGGCTGAGGCTGAGGCAGGCTGAGGCTGAGGCTGAGGCAGGCTGAGGCTGAGGCTGTGACTGCGACTGCCGTTGCCACTGCGACTGTCATCGCGAATGCGATTACGACTGCGAGAACAGCAGAATTCTACAACTGGATTCTCATCTGAATCTTAAGGATAATGCTTCCAGATATGCTCCTACACATCGCTGTTAGGTTGCTTTGCCGGGATAATTGAACATTCCCCCTGCAGAGTGACAGGCCCGACTTACCACCCAGAGATCCAACGTATTGAAAAAAACATGACGGAAGTGTTTCTCATTTTTAGGCCTCTAGGGGCCCTCGCCAAGCCCCGGGGCCGTCAAGCAACGACTCAAGATGAGAAACCGGTCCTGGGAATGGGTCGGAACATTAAAACGTAGCCCAAAAGTATTCAGAAATATCAGAACAAATCCTCAAACAATCGTCAGCTGACTATTTTTATACTATGTTTGAACATTCTTCCTGTAGAGGGGCAGGCCCGACTTGCCCTTGGCACCCCCCGATTTAACCTTGGCACCCCCCCGACAGGCCCGACTTAACCTTGGCACCCCCCGACTTAACCTTGCCCCCCCCCCGACTCTCAACATCGTCCCCAGACTATTTTTGACTCTTTTGGAACCTTCCTCCTGTAGAGGGGCAGGCCCGAGCCCGCCCCTTCGATCTCACTTCCCTCAGATCGGGCGTGCCCTCCTGCAGGCGGATTTCGAGCGAAGAATAAAAGCACTCGAGCAAGATCCAATACACATCCACGAATAATCAAAAAAAACGTCCCCTGCAGAGGGGGGCAGGCCCGACCTGCCCTTGGCACCGCCCCGACCTGCGGCGGCGCAGGCCCCTGGCCTCGCCCAGTCTGCGGCGGCGTCTGCTCCGCGGGGGCCCTCAGGGAGCCCCGCCGATCGACGACGCCCGGCGGGGGCCCCGCGGCGCCCTGCGCGGACAGATGCGAAGGCGGCACGAGCAGCCACTTCCTCCTCTTCCTCCTCCTCCTCCTCCTCCTCCTCCTCCTCCTCCTCCTCCTCCTCCTCCTCCTCCTCCTCCTCCCTGGCCGTCCTCCTCCTTCCTCCTCCTCCTCCTCATGCCCTCTCCTCCTCCTCCTCCTCCTAACTCCTCTCCTCCTACTCTCCCCCTCCTCCTCCTACTCCTCTCCTCCTCCTCCTCCTCTCCTCCCTCCTCTCCTGCTGTTTCTCCTCTCCTCTCTCCTCCTCATCCTCCTATCATCATATCTTTCTACCTCCTTCTTCCTCCTCCCCTCATCCTGTTCCCTCCGACCTCCTCTATCTCCTCCTCCCCCTCATCATCATACTGTTCTTCCTCCTCCTTCATCCTCCTCCTCCAATCCTCCTCCTCTCGTTCATGTTATTCCTCTTCCTCATCCTCCTCCTCATCCTTCCTCCTCCTGTTCTTCTCCTCCTCCCCTCCTCACTCATCCTCCTCCTCCTGTCCTCTTCCTCCTCCTGCCTCGGCTCTTCTCCTTCCCTGATCCTCCTCCCCCTCCTCCTTCCTCCTCTCCCTCCTCCCTCCTCCTCCTCCTTCCTCCTCCTCCTCCTCCTCCTACCAGAGGGTTCCAAAGGGGGTTCGGGGTGAGGGGGTTTTCCAGAGAGCCCCCCGGGAGCCTCGGAGCCCCGCCGCTCGACGACGCCCGGCGGGGGCCCCGCGGCGCCCTGCGCGGGCAGATGCGAAGGCGGCACGAGCAGCCACTTCCTCCTCCTCCTCCTCCTATCCTCCTCCTCCTCCTTCTACTCACTTCTGTTTACTCCTCCTCCTCCTCCTCCTCATCTCCTCATCCTCCTCCTCTTCCTCTCCTCCTCCTGATCCTACTGCTCCTCCTCTTTTCCTCCTCCTCCTCTCCTCGTTTTCCTCCTACTCCTCCTCCTCCCAATCCTCTTCTCCTCCGCTTCTCTGTTCCTCCTCCTCACGCCTCCGCCTTGCCTCCTCCTCCTATTCCTCATGTCCTCGTCTCAGCCTCCCTCATGTTTTCTCTTCCGTCTCCGACCCTCCTCCCCTCCTCATCCTCCTCCTCCTCCTCCTCTCCTCCTCCCCCTTTTTTTTTTTTTTTTCTGTTCTTCCCTCTCCTCCCCATCCTCCTCCTCCTCCCCCTGCTCATCCTATTCCTCCTTCTACTGATCCTCTTCCTCCCTCCTCCTCCTCCCTCCTCTCCTCCCCTCCTCCTCCTCCTCCGCCTCCTCCTCCTCCTCCTCCTCCTCCTCCTCCTCCTCCTCCTCCTACCAGAGGGTTCCAAAGGGGGTTCGGGGGGAGGTTTTTTTCCAGAGAGCCCCCCAGGAGCCTCGGAGCCTTGCAAAACAGGGGGTGCGAAGCCCCTGCGGGGCCCCTCCTTCTCCTCCTCCTCCTGCTCCTCCTCCTCCTCCTCCTCCTCCTCCTCCTCCTCCTCCCTGGCCGTCCCCCTCCTCCTCCCTGGCCGTCCTCCTCCTCCTCCTCCTCCTCCTCCTCCTCTCCTCCTCCTCCTCCTGCCTGGCCGTCCTCCTCCTCTCTCCTCTCCTCCTCCCTGGCCGCCCTCCTCATCCTCCTCCTCCTTCTCCTCCTCCTCCTCCTCCTCCCTCCTCCTCCTCCTCCTGCTTCTCCTCCTCCTCCTCCTCCTCCTCTTCCTCCTCCTCCTCCTCTTCCTCCTCCTCCTCCAGGCAGAGGAGAGGGCGGCACGAGCAGCCACCTCCGGGGCTCCGCTCGCCCCTACGTAGCTTTCGGCTGCACGCCGCGGGCGGCGCCGCCGGGAGGGGGGGCCAGCGCAGATCCAAGATTTCTCCGCGCGGAAATCTCGTAGGAGGGCTTCGAGTGATTAGGGGATCGACTACAGAATCGGTTCACCCCAGATCTGATTTTCGCGTCGAAGCTACGAGGGAGAAAGACGCAGACTGTTCGTAGATCTGCGTTGAAACTACGGGGGAGAAAGACCCAGACTCTCCGTAGATCTCTACGGGTTATCCCACGTCTCTTCGTAGACCCGGCGCATCTGCCCACCCAGACATGCGACGTCCTACTTTTTTCAGGACGGCGTCCCCCGAAAACCCGACCCTTTCCCCGGGGTCAGTCTTTCACCCTGCGCCGTTTTGTCCACGGTCCCGGGGCTTGGCTAGGGCCTCCAGAGGCTGAACATGGAGAAAACCTTCCGCCATGATTTTTTCAATGCGTTGAATCTCTGGGAAGGCTGCGCTCGTGCCGCTTCCCCCCTCCCCCCCCTCTGCCTCCAGCAGCGCCGCCACCACGGAGCTCTTCGGGGCTGCCGCGGGGGGCCCCGCGGAGGAGACCCCCGCGGAGCCCTTGGCAGGCGCGCCGCCCGAGCCCGCCCAGCCTGCCGCGGCAATGCACGGGGGCCTCCTATGCTGTACCCTCCTCCTCCTCCTCCTCCTCCTCCTCCTCCTCCTCCGCCTCCTCCTCCTCCTCCTCCCACTATCACTAGCACCCTCTTCCCAGACCCCCGTTGGTCTTGCCGAAAATCACGACGGGAGGTCTTCTTCATTTTCGGCCCCTCGGGGCCCTCACCGGGCCTCGGGACCGTCCAGGGACGACTCAGGAGGAACGGCTGGGCTTTGGCCAGGGGCTCCAGACGGGTCGTGGAACAAAACCAGGACGTCGGGGGTCTGGGTTGCTCGCGCTTGCGAGTCGACGGTGGTCGACGCCAGACCGACGCCATCTCATCGACGACCAGGTGCTGATCGACGCCAGCGCGCTCCAAGGACGGAACGAATCCGCGGGCGCAAGCGGACCGAAGCTGGTGCAGGCGCTGGTCCGGCTGCGGTTCAGTCGGGCGTGTCCCCCTACAGCCGACAGGGAGATTCTGGAGAAACAGTTCAAGCATATTCAAAACATATTCAACGAAACTATACAACAAATGGTCGCCGCACTATTGTGGGACTATGTTAGGATCTTCCTCCTGTAGAGGGACAGGCCCGGCTTAAGGCTACGGGCGGGACAAGCCTGGAAATCAGTGGAGGCACAGGCGTGGAGGAGGCCGCGGGAGAGGCCAAGGGGGCGGGGCGCGCTCGGGACACGCACTCCGCCGCGGACGTGCCGAGGGAGCGCATTACACTCGGACCTAGGCTTAGGTCGGGCCTGCCCCCCTACAGGGATATATTTCGGACGACATTTTATATATATATATATATATATATATTTAAAAAAAAAACCGGTGGTGCTCCGAGCATGCCCAGAAAGGGTCCACCAAATCGTCCCGAGGCCAGCCTTTTGATTCCGGAAGCGCATCCCCCGAGAACCCGAGGCCCTCCGTCGGCCAAGACCAGCAGGACATCCGGGGGCACCCCTCCCCACGGGCGCACGGGGACATCCTGCAGACGCGAAGAGCATCAGTGGCACCCTCCCCGAACCCTGGCCCCCAACGTCGTAAGTTTCTCCAACTATCGACCTCCACAAGTCTGGGCACCTTCCCACGGGACAGGCTTTTCGTCCTGAGTCGTAAGCTGGGCCTGCCCCTCTGCAGGGGGAAAATTCCACAACAAATCCAACAATAGTCCGTGGACGATTTTGCTTGAAAGCATTTTTGGAATATTTGTGGGGTCTATTTTTTTTTGTCCGTCCAAAATCTCCCTGTAGGGGGACAGGCCCGACCTAACCTGAGTCGCTTTCTGACGGTGGGCCCCTAGAGACCGAAGCTGGCGACAAAAACCTCCAGTCGCCGAACCGATCTCGATCTTATGATTACCTCGGACCGTCTGTACGAGGGCACACGATGCTTATGATGTTCCGGCCTACTTTAGCCCGAATCACCAGAAATCGTTTCGAGCACCAGGAAAGTACCGAAAGTCGAATTGGTTTTCACGTGTCAGGCCCTGGGAGACACTCGTTCGACACTGTTTCGATACTGTTCCGGGAGCTCGAAATTATTTCTGGGATGTGGCCCTTGAGTCCAATGGAAGCAACATGACGATGCCTCCATGCTCTGTCGGGTGTTGCTAGAAGCGCCCTTGTGCGCCCAGCTTTTCGCTCCATTTTGGAGCCCCTGGGGCCCTCTGGGCCTCGTCAGGGGTTCTGTTTAAGCCGTTTGGGCTACCCCGAGAATCCTGGGTGCACCTTGGCCCAGGGGCACTTCTAGCAACACCCCAACCTTTCCCCGGGGCGAGTTTTTCATCCTGAATCGTTTTTTTTCACTTGCAAGAACTTATTATCCTGATTTTTTCCGACGCGATCATGTCTGGGATGCCCCCAGGCTTTGCGACCGCGGCCGCTTGCTCCCGTGGCCCGCGCCAGCAGCTGGGCCTGTCCCCCTAGAGGCCGATTTTGGACGAATGATAAAAATGCAAAAAAGGCTCAGCAATTCAAAAAAAAATCGCCCCCATAATATTGTTAGACTATTTTCGAACACTCCTCCTGTAGAGGGACGTGCCCGACGTAATCTGATGATTACCTTGGATCGTCTGCACGAGGGTACACGCTTGCTGAACCACCACTGGCCCGACGGGCCAGATGCGTGCTAAGATCTCCGGTAACTACTTGACAAGATTTCTAATTCGCGCGCGCGGGGCGGCCCCTGGGGGGCCCCAGACGAAAAGTACCCCGGCTGACCCCCGGCCGTGTCCTGGCCGGGTCCCGGGCGATCCCCAGGGGGGAAGCTATTTTTTACGACCCCTCACGAGGATCGTGGCCTCCGAGGGGGTGGCTGCAATCGACTGCCCCCCCTCTCCCGCCCCTAGGGGCCCCCAAGAGCCCCCAAGAGGCCCCAGGGGAGCCCAAGACGCCGCCAAGGAGCCCCAAGACGCTCCCAAGAAGCCCTCAAGATGGCCCCAAGACGGCCCCAAGAGGCCCCAAATGGCGCCCCAGGGCTGGCGGAATGAGCGAAGCGATCCGCCGCCCCACCGGGAACGGCGCGTGAGATCCCCGCCGCATGGTCTGCACGAACTCAGTCCCCTCAATCTGCGCGCGCACGAACTCCTCGTACCAATGCCCATTCCTCAGAGCCCTTGCAACCCCTCCTGGGGTCCTCCCCGCGGCCTGCTCATTCCGCCGGCCCGGGGACCACAGCTGCGGAATGAGCGCTCTTTGGCCATCATTTTCGCTTCAGAGCACACCTCGTTGGAAACGTTCGTCTTCAAGGCGCCGCCGGCCTCTCTCAGAGGCCTCTCCGGAATCCCACTGACTCGACTTTGGAGGCCTCCAGACGCTCTCCTGGGGCGATCTTGGCCGTCCTCCAAGCCATTTTGGTCCAGTCTGGCAGCAGCCCGCCCGCCTCTCCTCGGCCCACTTCGACTACAAAAAACAACACGCAAAAAACCTCGTAAAACACATGTGAGCATGTCCATTCTGGCCGTGTCGAGCCTCTATTCTTGCATCGTTTCGGGCTCACGTGCGTCTTCGCGGGCTCTTGCACGCCTCCCGACCCCGGCCTGGGCCGTCTGGCAGCATTTGTGGGGCTTTCTTGGGCCGTCCTGGGCGCGCCCAAGGGGGTCCCTGGAGTCCCTTTTGAGGCCCCCAAACTAACTCGGATCTCGTTTGTACGCCTCTCCGTATGCCTCTTCATTTCGTCCACACTTTTGCACACCCTCAGGCGTCCTTTTTAAATCATTTTCAGACTCTCAGAGGGCTTTCTGTTGCCTTTTAAAATTATTTTCCGGCTCTCTTGGGGCTTTCTGAGAGCCTTTAAGACCCCACTTTCGGATTTTTCCAGGCCCTCTGAGACCTTATTGTCCAGTCTGGCGTCTTTTTGTTGGTAATTTTCCGGCTCTCTTGGGGCTTGAGGAAGGCTTTAAGACCCCACTTTCGTATCTTTCCAGGCCCTCTGAGACCTTACTGTCCAAGAATACTGGGGGGGAGCCTTCCCTACTGTCGTACCTTCCCGGGCCTTATGGCACCCTCTTGTCCAAGAATACCAGGCCGGAGCCTTGAATCCTTCCGCACCCTCACATCACACAGCCTGGCGCGCGCACGCTCCCAACAGACACCAGCCGGAGGCGCGGGTGAGAGGAGGTACATACCCACAGCACGAAGAGATTACTGACAAAGCCCAGCCAAAGCTGAGTGAACACCCCCGCTACATCCCGATTTGCCCCCCACGCAACCTTCGCGTTCCCAAAAAAAAGTGGGGCGGCGGTGTCTGCCCCCTCAGGGGCGTTCAATTAAATAATTTCGAGCACCAAGAAAATACTGAAAATCGAATGGGTTTTCACGTGTCGGGCCCTGGGGGACACTCGTCTGACACTGCTTCGACACTTTCCAGGGTGCTCCAAATTATTTCTGGGATGTGGCCCTGAAGCACGATGGGAGCAACAGAACACGATGCCCCCATGCTTGGCGACCGTGGGCGTCCGCACCTTTTTTTTACGGTCGAACCAGCCTCGATCTTATAATAAAGCCGGGCCTGTCCCCCTACAGGCCGATTTTGGGTGAAAAAATGAAAAAGTCAAAGAATGCCCCCAAAAAATGTTCAAACATGGTGAACAAATTGTCCCCAGAATTCTAATTTTTCTTTACAGTTTTCGAATACTCCTCCTGTAGAGGGACGTGCCCAACGTAATCTTATGATTACCTTGGATCGTCTGTACGAGTGTACACGATGCACCCATGCTTTGCGACCATTTGGACGCCCGAAATGGGTACGGAAGAAATGGGCACAGTGCCCAACAACAAAAGATGCCCCAAACCAACAGTGGCCACTGCTGGGCAGGCAGCCATCTGTCCAAACTGGACACAGGCCGCGGCGACACCGACAGCGAGTCCCGTTCAAAATGCACAGGAGATGATGTTGGGCATTGTGCCCCCTCTTTCCGTACCCAGTTCGTTCGTGCCGATTTTGAGCAGGGACCGTTCTTGGAACCCAGAAATGTTCTAATAACAGAAACAAGGCTCTCCTAACCTAAACCCGATGTGCTAAAACAAGACAGTCCCAGCCAGAAGTGTTCTAAGCACATCTCGTGGGAACCACAAAAAAAGGTTCTTAGAACTTTGTCTGGTGAGGCTACATACGCGAGCTGGGACGCTCCGCCACTGCTTGACGACTTGCGACGAGGGCCGCCCGCGCCTGTGCCCCGCGCCAACAGCAGCTGCCCGGCCACCCCGAGGCCGGGCGCGGCGCGGGGCTCGCCGAGCCCCGGCGGCGCGGAGGCCCTGGCGCTGGGCCTGCCGACGCTGCGGCCGCCCAGCGGGCTCGCCTCGCTCCTCGGTTCCGGCGAGGCCAGGACGAGGATCCCTCCTCCTCCTCCTCCTCCTCCCTCCTCTCCTCCTCCTCCCTCCCTCACTCCCTCCCTCCCCCTCCCTCCCTCCCTCCCTCCCTCCCTCCCTCCCTCCCTCCCTCCCTCCCTCCCTCCCCTCCCCCCCCCCCCTCCCCTCCCCTCCCCCCTCCCTCCCTCCTCCCTCCTCCCTCCTCCCTCCTCCCCTCCTCCCTCCTTCCTCCCCTCCGCCCTCCCTTTTCCCTCCTCCCACCTCCCTGCTCCCTCCTCCCTCCTCCTTCCCTCCTCCCTCCTCGCTCGTCGGCAAGGCGAGGCCAGGACGAGGATCCACTCGGGCGAGGACACATCGAGAATCTCGGAGACCCAGAGATCCAACGTACTGAAAAGATCAGGACGTTTTTGTATGTTTTTGTTTTTTTAGTTTTGTATGTTTCGATCTCTGGGGGCCCTTACCGGGCCTCGGGAGCATCAAAAAACTACTCAAAATGAAAAACTGGTCCTGGGGAATGGGTCGAGACTTCTAGGGACCCCGTATTGAAAACATGATCGACCCACGAACCCGGAAAGGAATGCATAAATGTAACGCATGGCAACGTTTCCAAAGACACCTGATTGGGTGACGGGCAAATGCAATGCCGAGTGTATCGATCTTGATGTACCCTGCCGAGGGCTGTGCTGTGTTGCGCTGTGCTCAATTGCGATGTGCCATGCCGCGATTGTGCTCTATAGCGTCGTGGATCGAATCCTCCTTTGCATCCGAGTCCTGACCGAACTGAGCTGGATCTTAAGCTCGAGCTGCCTGAACACATAGTAGCTGCCCCACAGCTAATTGACAGGGGGGCATGCCAGGAGGACGCGCCGCGAAACGTCCCAAGGGACGCGCCAGGCGACGTGCCAAGGGACGTGCCACGGGGACGCACCGCGGGACGTGCCAAGGGGACGCGCTACGGAACGTGCCAATGGTTGTGCCGCGGGATGTGCCAGGGGACGCGCCACGCGACGTGCCAGGGGGACTCGCCAAGGGACGCCCCACGGAACATGCCAAGGAACGTGCCAAGTTGCAATGCCGAGTGTATCGATCTTGATGTACCCTGCCGAGGGCTGTGCTGTGCTGCGCTGTGCTGACTTGCGATGTGCCATGCCGCGATTGTGCTCTATAGCGTCGTGGATCGAGTCCTCCTTTGCATCCGAGTCCTGACCGAACTGATCTTGATCTTAAGCTCGAGCTGCCTGAACACATCGTAGCTGCCCCAGAGCTAATTGACATGGGGACATGCCAGGAGGACGCGCCGCGGAACGTCTCAAGGGACGCGCCAAGCGACGTGCCAGGGGACGTGCCATGGGGTCGCACCGCGGGACGTGCCAAGGGGACGCGCTACGGAACGTGCTGGGGACAAGCGTTTCGCTCGAGACATCCTGTCAACATCCTCATGCTAGACATCCGCCTGAGCGACCTGGACACGTGAAAACAAGCGTTTCGCTCAACACATCCTCAACACATTCTCATGCTAGACATCCGCCTGGGCGAACTGGACACGTGAAAACAAGTGGTTCGCTCGAGACATCCTCAACACATCTTCATGTGAGACGTCCGCCGGGTGACCTGGGCACGTGAAAACAAGCGTTTCGCTCGAGACGTTTTCAACACCTCCTCATTCTAGACATCCGCCTGGCGACCTGTACACGTGAAAGCAAACGTCTCGCTCGAGACATCCTCAACACATCTTCATGTTCGACATCCGCCTGGGCGACCTGGACACGTGAAAACAAGCGTATCTCTCGAGACATTCTCAACACATCCTCATGCTAGGCATCCGCCTGGGCAACCTGGACACGTGCAAACAAGCATCTCGATCGAGACTTCCTCAACACATCCTCATGTTAGACATCCGCCTGGGCGACGAGGACGCGCGAAACCAAGCGTCTCGCTCGAAACATCCTCAACAAATCCTGGCGCTAGACCTCTGCCTGGGCAACCTGGAGGCGTGAAACCAAGCGTCTCGCTCGAGACATCCTCAAGACCTGGGCACGTGAAAACAAGCATTTCACTTAAGAGATCCTCTGAATTCTAGCCCCCAGGAGAAGACAATCTATCACAAAAAAAAGCGTTTCGCTCGAGACATCCTCAACAAGTTCTGAACAAATAGCGTTTCGCTAGGGACATCCTCAATAATTTAATTCGCCGGCCCTACGCGACCTCGTTATTTATCGCAAAAAAATCGCCGGCCCTACAGCCGTCAGATCCGGGGGCAAACCCCTAAAAGAGAACCCTGGGCCTGTGCCCTTTTCGGGAAAATCACGACGTCGGATCTCTGGGGATGCGGCTGCTCTGGAGAAGGTAGCGGGCGCCACGGCCTTCTCGGAGCGTCCCGGAGCGCTCTGAGAGCGTTCCGGGGCGCTCTGGAACGGATTTGTACTCGTCCTAGCCCCGTCCGCCTCAGAGGCCCCCCAGATGGGGTTCGGAGGTTCGCGCCGCATCGCCGATGCATCGCCGACGAATCGGCGATGCACTGGCGACGTCGGCGACGCACTGGCGTTGTCGGCGTGGAGAAAGTCGGGCTCCACATCGAGCCGCATCGCCGACACATCGGCGCTGCTGCGCAATCCTTCGACCCGGTCTGCTCAGACCCTGCCCGAGATTTGGACGCCCGAAATGGGCACGGAAAGAATGGGTACAATGCCCAACAACCAATGTTGTCCCAAACAAACATCGCTGTCGAGCAGGCGGCCTTCTGTCTCAAGATGGACGCAGGCCGCGGCGGCGTGCACAGCGAGTCCTGCTCAAAGCGAGCAGGATCCGCTGTTCGGCATTGTACCCATTCTTTCCGTACCCATTTCGGGCGTCAGGACGAGAGGCCCGGGCTCCTGGCGAGCGGCCTGCGGGCGCTCACCATGCGAGCGGGCGCGCGGGCGGGCGCGCGCGCGCGAGGCAGACCTTCGGCCGGCCCCGCGGCGCCCGCGGCTCTACAGAGCGGGCCGGAGCGGCGGCAGGGCCCCCCCCCCCTGGCTGCCCCGTAGGCGGGCCCGCGAGGCGCACCGCGGGGGCGGGGAGGCCCTCCCGGAGAGGCCCCGGGCGGCCTCGTCCTGCCCCCTCCCCTGGCCTTTCTGGCCTTTCGGCCAAGGTGAGTCGAACTCGCAGGACGCATCGACTTACATCTGCACCAAATGCAATCGCATCGACTTCGTCGAGGCAGTATCATCGGCGTGCTTTCCCCTCGGCGGCGGCCTCGTCCTGCCCCCCTCCCCTCCCGTTCCTCGCCGGACTCGGGGCCGAGCTGGCCTGAAGGGGGCCCGGGGACACACAAAGACCTACACACTAAAAACAGGATCCCACATACTTTCCCATATCTTCGGTGTGTGTTTTTCGTCTCCCCCCCCCCCACTTCCCATATTTTCCTGCATTTTCCGGGGGGTCGACGATTAGTTGTGTCTGTGTGTTTCTTTCCCTCCTGATGGCTATAGGTTCCCCAATCCGTGCTTGGACTGAAGGGGTCCTGGCGGAAATTGAAAGATTTGGCGAAACTTTCCCGCCGATTTTGGTAGCAGGCTGGGTTCCCGGGTTCTCGGTTACTGGTTCTGGGCCGATTTCGGTGGGTTCTGGGTTCCCGGGCTCCCGGGTTCCCGGTCGATCTCCTCAGCGAAAGCCATCCACTGATTGAGTTTTCTCTGGTGTGAATTGTAACTTTTTTGTGGGGGTCCTCCCACTGTTCTTGACTCGGGCCGAAGAGTGACCTGAGGCGATTCTTGACTGGTGTCTCCCCTCTACTGCGTTTCTCGGCCTCTGGCCGAGGGTGTCCATGCCAGGGCCTGTCACCTTCAACTACAACCCGAGCGGGCCCCGAGATCATGGCGTCGCAACTGGTTCGAGCTGGGCGTCTTCGCAATGATATCGGGCCCCTTGACCGTCACATATCGATACATCTGGAACACATTCGTATACTATAAAGATTCGGTGTCTCTTGTGCTTGAGGATACGTGGCCCCTGGCGCTCTCCGATGTGGGACACATGGGACAGAATTTGGGACACATGGGACCGCATCTGGGCTCAATTTGGACCATTTTCGCCCCTTTACAAAACGAGACGAGCAGACCGAGGAGGGGGGGGAAGGGCCACCTGCGGCCCAATGCTGTCCAGATGCAAGAACAACTGATCTCAATGTCGCCGCCTAAAGTTAGGTCGGGCCTGTCCCCCCACAGAGGGACCGTGTCCGTCCGCCACGAATTCATGTTCTAGAAATTGTACGTTTGACGTGTCAATAACTGACCTTACACGAGCAAGGCTAATTCGATATAATTGCCTTTGCAAGCTAAAGCTTGCACTTCCACCAACATAACGACGGACTTTATACTTAGTGGAGTGAGGGGCCGAACGGTCTTAGACTGTCCCTGCGTGCGCGGCTGAGACAGGGTTCTGCGGTCTGGGGGGTGTCTCGATTTATTGGCCGCATGTTTTAAGAGTAGCTCGTCTTCTTAAGGGACAGAGCCGCTTGATTTCGAGACGGGATTTTCGAAAACGCGGTCGATTTTGATTGCAGCGCCTCGAAAGCGGCGGTTCTCGAGACGCCGAGGAATCGAGGCCAACCCGCCCTTCACTCAGATCCGCAACCGGAGAGGCTTACATGGGCTTACACATTGCCCTGTCAAACGGAGATCTGCGCTGGAGGTTCGTCTGGCGGGCTCGTGGCTTGTGCTCCAAGCCTGCCCCTCTTGTGGCCTGCAGCAGGGCATCGCCGCACGTACCCCTCGTGGCCTAGTGGCGTTGGGATTGAAGGCTGGGGGATCGTAGCTCGCAGCCCGTCGCAGCCAGTTCGCCCTGTGTGTCGCCGCCCACGCCCCCTCATGGCCATTGTCTTCTCTTGGGATGTACAGGTAAGGTGGTGGATGGTGATGATGATGGCGATGACGATGATGATGCGATGGTGCATATTTTATCACGTGGCCTTTCCCAGGGCCCTGTACCTCGTAATTGCAACCCTAGGGACGGTGCTACTCGTGCCACCACTGCCTCTCGAAGGGGCTAACTCGCTTATGGGCACGACGACATCTGTCCTTGCATGCCCAGAAAAGCCGAGGGTTGCCGATTACTGTCCCCATGTATTTCGCCATCTCCTGACACATGTGCAGTTCCGGTCAGCATTTCCCAGGAAACCTTGTTCTTGGCTTCAGAAGAAAGTGAATTATAAAGCAGCAAACACCTGCGACACGAGCTTGCTGCACTATCGGCACCGTAAACATCATTGCCCATTGTCGTGTAGAAAAGAAGCAAACACCTCAACATTTCCAGTACCGTGAGCGAATGGACGGTGCCATGAAACTCGTACATCTTCTCGGCCAAGTACAACCGAATGGAACCATGTATCGAGTCCCCGCCCCCTTCGCTCGAAAGTTGGGTGACTTTGATTGCCTTGCAATCATCTCCAGAGCCAAACCATTCACGCGAACAGGAGTGCGGCACTCTTTGTAATGCTCCTTGACGAGAAGGAGCAACTGGTCCACTCGTTTTTCCTGCGTTGACTCTTGGGAGAAACTTGTTGGTGCGATGGCCTCCCAGAAAAAAATCCCAAATATATTTTGAGAGACGCCTGGATCCAAGCAAGGTAGGACGCTCACTGTCACCATGATCGCGTGGAAGCACGGCGCCCCGAAGAGGGGGCTCAAAGGAATCCCTGCATTGCTGAGAATACTAAACATATTGCGCACGTGGTGTCTGCATTTTCTCCACGCTGCTAGGATGCTGAAATTGTAAAGGTCATGTCGCCATCAGGCTGCGTGGCCCCGCAGTGCCAACGAATTGATATGGATGCCCAGCCGCATCGTTTTGTCGAATTGCCAGTCTCCTCGGATCTGCAACAGCATCGACTGGAATCCACAATCCCTGCCATGCTTCAATTTCGCCTGGCTCTCGTCTGACGGTAGCCACTCCGGCAAGTCGCGCCGCGAAGTGGGGCATCGGCCCATGTGCAAGCACCGGAAGCTCCAAAATAAATCGAACACGCTATCGATTGTGCATCGCCCCTCGCGCCCGAATACACGCATGAATTCTTTCTTAGCCATGGTGAACAGGAAGCGCTCCGACGATGGGAATGCCAACGTATTCCAACTGTATACCTCGACGGTTTTACGTCGTTGATGGGGCGCTCCGTCGCCGTAGAAGCCGGTGCAAATCAAGTGCCCGCCCGACAGATGCGGCGCCCCGCGCGTGACCTTGGCTCGCAGCGCTGCGAGTCCTGAAGGCGCGGAGCAGAGGTCGCCCCACGATCCCCCAGCCTTCTGCGCGAGGCAATGCGGCAGCTCGTGAGGAAGGGGAAATAGCATCCACGCATCCTCTCTCTCGATGCCCGTCTCGGGGGAGCAGCGCGGTGCTTTCGCCCAAAACAAGTCCGACGCGTCTGTTCCTTTCAAGCGCGCCCTCAGCACGTCCCGACGCAGATTCTTGGGCTCGGTTCTGCGGAAACCAACCCTTGCAAAATCATCGACTCCTCTGGCTTCAGCCTGACTCGACTTCGAAGCCAGGAGCTGGGCATCTAGGGCAGACATTTTGCTGCGTGGGAAGAGCCGGCTCAAATGTGATATGTAATCGTTGATGTCCGCATCGGTGGAGGCCGAGCTGCTGGCAAGCGTAGTTGCCGCGCTGGATGGTCAGCAAGTACGGCGGCGCGGGGGGCCATGACACGTTGCTTTGAGCCCCCCGCTGGCCTGCGTCTGGGATCGCGCGAGTGCTTGCCATATAGCCCATCGGCTGCGCGCGCGGCTCGCTGTTTGTGCCCAGGCCTGGGACGCATGCGTTCTGCATTGCAGGCTCTGGCCAAAACGGCCATGGGCGAAAGTTGGATGGGCAACAGTTGCCAGAGGCACGCGCTGCGACGATTGTCATAAGGAATAGAAGCCGAAGCAGGAGCGGAGGGACCACCTCCCGAATCTGGCAGGCACGCGCTCGCATTTACCCCGTCACGCAATCAAGCGCGCCGCCTGCCCCCCCTCCAACCGCAGCCAGTAGGATAGTTGCGAGCATGCTAATGGCACGCGCCCCGAGACCGACCCTGAACAGGATGCGACGCCCTCCCTTCTCTCTCTCTCTCTGTCTCTCCCTCTCTCTCTCTCTCTCTTTCTCCTCTCTCTCTCTCTCTCCCCCTCTCTCTCTCTTTCTCTCTCTCTCTCTCTCTCTCTCTCTCTCTCTCTCTCTCTTTTGTTTTCTCTGTCTCTGTCTCTGTCTCTGTCTCTGTCTCTGTCTCTGTCTCTGTCTCTGTCTCTGTCTCTCTCTCTCTCTCTCTCTCTCTCTCTCTCTCTCTCTCTCTCTCTCTCTCTCTCTCTCTCTCTCTCTCTCTTCTCTCTCTCTCTATCTCTCTCTCTCTCTCTCTCTCTCTCTCTCTCTCTCTCTCTCTCTCTCTCTCTCTCTCTCTCTCTCTCTCTCCCCCTTCCCCTTGTCTGTCTGCCGGTCTCTGTCTCTGTCTGTCGCCCGCCCCCCCCGGCAGACGGCGCGCGCCGAGCCCGCTCAGTTGGACAGCCCCTTCTGCGCGAGGGGCGCGGCCCGATCGGTGAAGGTGTCCAGGGCAGACTCGCGCACCTTGAACTCTTTGTCGCATTTCGCTTTGCTCGTGGCCCACTTGAGGCGGCCGCGGCGCCGGCGCCCTCGATGAAGCGCGCCATCGTGCCTTTCTTTGCCTGCAGCGTAGACAACTGCGACCGCATCTGGGTCGCGAGCTCCGCCGCGACGGGACTGCCTTCCTTCTCGTCGCGCGCCGAATCGAACTTCGTCTGCAGCTTCTCCGCCAAGTCGGTCTGTTTTTTCCGACCTTGGTCTTCAGCGACGCGCACGGCGAAATCCACTTCGCCATCCCCGCCGTTGCCTGCGAGATGGCGTCGGCAACGCATCTGCGACACCGCATTCTCAGGATGAGCCCAAGCAGGAGCTCCGTTCCAGCGCGCGGCCGGAACCGAGCTGAGCCCCCTGAGCAGCCCGAGAGAGCAGGCCACAGCGGCGCAGTTCAACGCAATCCCCCGCCTCGCGCAACTTCTTGTATTCGGGGCTCTCGTCCTCGATCGCCTCGAAAACCTTCGCATCCGTCGCCTTTTCGTGGGCGGGCTGCTCGACGAAGTCGCCGTCCATGAGAACGATCGAGTCGTTGACCCCATCCAGCGTCGACCTTGTCCTTCGCGCCCTTGACAGCGGTGGCCATCTTGCGCTCGGATGCGCGGTTGTCCAATATCCCCTTCGAGTAGTCGCGCTGCAGCCCCCCCTCCTTGGCCAAAGCAGGCTTCTCTGAAGGCCTGGCGGGGCAGCCCTCCGCGAAGTCGCGCAGCTCTGCGTCGTCGCCTCATTCTCTGGGTTGCGCAAGAACGTCTCCAAGTCGGCGACCTCCCAGATGCGGGGCCATCCGCTCTGAATAGCCTATCGGCTCCTACTCGTCAGGGACTGCTCTTCGACCTGCTTTAAAAATGGCCCGGTCCTGTCCAGCGCCAGCTTGACGGCCAAGAACCGCTTCGCGTCGTTGCCCTTGGTGTTCTTCCACTCCTGGACGGGGAGACTCCCAACCGTCCGTGGCCAAGCGCTTCAAGTGGTCCGTGACTGCTTGCGCGCCTGCCTGCCGCAAGGGTTTGCCTGGCTTTAGATCGGCCAGGCGGTCCAAACCCTTCTTCTCTGCGTCGGTCTTCTCGTGCGGCGCCACTGCCGTCGCCGAAGCTGCAGCCGGCCTCCTCGTCGTTGCGCTCTGGGGGGTCTTGCGGGGCACCTTCTGCGCCATGGTCAGTGGCCCAGCGCAGGCGTGGACTGTGGGAGGCCTGAACGCGCGGCCTCCTCGTCGTTGCGCTCTGGGGGGTCTTGCGGGGCACCTTCTGCGCCATGGTCAGTGGCCCAGCGCAGGCGCGGACTGTGGGGGGCCTGAACGCGCAAGCTCGGGGCGAAATAGCTGCGCGGAAGGCCGCAGCGGGGTCGCCGAGGCGCCGCGCGGGGCCCCGAGGGCCAGAGCTTCACGAGAATTCCTCAGATCTGAAACTTCAGCGCTGCATTTTTTCAAGTGCATTTCGCATGGAACTGTCAATGAAAACAATGTTTCTCATCGCAGTGCGCGACGTCATAAACTACAGAGTGTCAGATAGTTTCAGGCGCCGGCTGCGCCCTGGGAGGAGGGGGGGGGGGGGCGGGGGGGAGGGGGGGAGGAGGAGACCGATGCACGTTTCTCACAGAAGCCGCCAGGAACTCAATAGCAGCGCAAGTGCCCGCATATCAATGAGTCGTAGCGTGATTGAGGAGCTGAGATCTACACAGCAAAGACGCGCGCCCTGGCGCCTACTGAACCTTACGGCCTAAACCCATTCGCCACTGCGTTCTTCAGCGACCGGTATGCGACTCCGCCAGGCGACGTCCATGCATTGTATGTGTGGCCACTCTTGCGATCCGCGCCGCCCCTCGTGATGGTCTTGACCGTCCACTGGCGCGAAGTGGCAGCTGGCCTCCGAAGAACGGATGATGCTGCTGGCCTCCGAAGAGTTTTTGCCCTCGCTGCCGCGGGCCTCCGGAATGTGGCAGTCCTCGAGGCTGCGCCACCTTCCCCGTTTGCTACTGCGTTGACGCGCTGCGCATGGCGATGGCTGGCACCCCCACTCGCGCCTCCCACTAGTCACCGACATCAAAAGGCTGCGTTTTTGCCATGGTCTGGCGGAGCCCCGCCCGCGTGGCTTCGAGGGCCGTTTCGTGTGGAGTGGCCGTTTCGGTTTCTGTGCTGTTTTGGGCAATGCAATTTTCTTCGCGTTTGGGGGTATCGAATGCGCCCGCCATTTCCAAGCGCTGACAAGCGAAACGCATGTACAAACCTGAGCGTGGCAAATGATCCAACATGATCGACCCACGAACCCGGAAAGGAATATAGAACTGTAACACATGGCAGCGTTTTCAAAGACATCTGATTGGGTGACGGGCAAATGCAATGCTGAGTGTATCGATCTTGATGTACCCTGCCAAGGGCTGTGCTGTGCTGCGCCGTGCTGAATTGCGATGCGCCATGGCGCGACTGCGCTCTATAGCGTCGTGGATCGAGTCCTCCTTTGCATCCGAGTCCTGACCGAACTGATCTGGATCGTAAGCTCGAGCTGCCTGAACACATAGTAGCTGCCCCAGAGCTAATGGACAGGGGAACATGCCAGAAAAACGCGCCGCGAAACGTCCCAAGGGACGCGCCAGGCGACGTGCCATGGGACGCGCCATGGGGTCGCACCGTAGGACGTGCCAAAGGGGCGCGCTGCGGAACGTGCCAATGGATGCGCCACGGAATGTGCCAGGGGACGCGCCACGCGACGTGCCAGGGGGATTCGCCAAGGGACGCCCCGCGGAACGTGCCAAGGAACGTGCCAAGTTGCAATGCTGAGCGTATCGATCTTGATGTACCCTGCCGAGGGCTGTGCCGTGCTGCGCCGTGCTGAATTGCGATGTGCCATGCCGCGGTTGCGCTCTATAGCGTCGTGGATCGAATCCTCGTTTGCATCCGAGTCCTGACCGAACTGATCTGGATCTTAAGCTCGAGCTGCCTGAACACACAGTAGCTGCCCCAGAACTAATTGACAAGGGGAACATGCCAGGAGGACGCGCCGCGAAACGTCCAAAGGGATGCGCCAGGCGACGTGCCAGGGGACGCGCCATGGGGTCGCAGCGCGGGACGTGCCAAGGGGACGCGCTACTGAACGTGCTGGGGACAAGCGTTTCGCTCGAGACATCCTATCACAATCATCCGAATTCCTACGCGCGGGACGCGGCACGCGCGAGACATCCTCGGAATTCCTGCGAGCGGGACACGAAAACAAACATTGCGCCTGAGATATCCTCTGAATTCTGGCCCCCCACGAGGCCCCCGCTCGAGGCATCCCCCAATTTTGCAAAACCAGCGTTTCGCTCGAGACATCCTCAACAAATTATGAAAAACAAGCGTTTCGCTTGAGAAATCCTGTCAAAACCCAAAGAAATCAAAATTCCTGCGTGCGGGACGCGGCACGCGCGAGACATCCTCGGAATTCCTGCGCGAGGAGCGCTTTTCCGTGTCGCGGTCGGCTCTGCAAAACCAGCGTTTCGCTCGAGACATCCTCAACAAATTCTGAAACCAAGCGTTTCGCTCGAGACATCCCCAACTCTGCAAAACCAGCGTTTCGCTCGAGACATCCTCAACAAATTCTGAACAAAAAAAAAAACACAAGCGTTTCGCTAGGGACATCCTCAATTTTTAATCCGCCGGCCCTACGCGACCTCGTTATTTATCGCAAAAGAAATTCGCCGGCCCTACAGCCGTCAAAACCGGGGGGAAACCAACTAAAAGAGAACCCTGGGCTCAGGCCCTTTCCGGGAAAAACGGGACCTCTGTGACCCACTTTGCGCGGCCCTTCCGCTCGTCGAACAAGAACTCGCGCGCGACCATGCCCGAGATAACATCGCAATACACAACGTCAGCTTGCTGTGCGCTCCCGTTCTGCAACGTAGCTATACCGGTAGTTTTGATTGCATGCTCCTAACAGAACACAGGCTGGAAAGATGCACCCGTATCGTCGGCGCCGTCAGCATGCAGGGGTGGTTGCTGAACTCCGTGTCCGGAGCTTTTCGCCTGGTCGTCGCCATGCTTGCGAGGCGCACCTAGGACCGCGCAATCGTCCCCGTCGCAGTCCACAGTGTCGTCCTCCTTTGAATCGCTATCACACTCCCGAAGCAACGATCCGCTGAGCGAGCCTTTAGCTGTTGAGCCTGGGGTGGTTCGGCCAGCGGGCGGCGGCGAGGGCGATGGACTGAGCGCTGCCGACGCTTCCCCGTAGGCTTGGACGAGGCCAAGAAGCCAAGACTGCACACGTGAGCCTGTCCTGCAATTCCCTCTGATCCTCTGGATGTCAATCTGCATACGTCAATCTGCATACGTTTGATCGCGTGTGCCTCCGCTCTGGGGTCCTTGACAATGCCGCCGACCTTGTCTTTGCTGTATAGTTCGACGCCTGCCTCGAGCGTGTCTTTGTTGAAGATGTTCGTGTGCTTGAGCCTTGCTCGCAATAAGTCACAATGCCTCTGCAGGAATTCTTGGTCTGTCTCGTTTGTGAGCTCTTTCTTTTTATCCTCGTCGTCGCTACCCTTTCCAACCGCCTTGAATTTGTAGTGAATCAACTTGCCATTATCTTGGCATCTTTTGACAGCCGAACCTCGAATGCGTGTTGACAGAATGTCGCGAACTAGTTCGGGTGTAAACGTAGATTGGTGGGTGATTCTTGGCTGGTGATTATGAAGTTTCGGGATCAGACCAACGTGGAGCCAGCCTTTTGAAGCAAACATGGCGTGCGGTATACGCAGCACCATCAGCAACAGCATCATCATCATCTGTGCCGGGTCCCGTACAAGAGTTTCGCCCGAGCGCACCCCCCCTTGCGGAGCCATGTGGTATACAAGAAATACTATGGTCCCGCGCTCCCGAGGCCGCGATCCTTCCTAGAAACAATCACTTCCGCGCTCGCAAGGCCGCGACCACTGAAACAGTATAGGGGAGCGGGCTTCCAGGGAATACTACATGCTTCCAATGGGAAAAGCATCTGCACCACACCACTATACCAACATGATCGACCCACGAACCCAGAAAGGAATATAGAGCTGAAACACATGGCAGCGTTTTCAAAGGCACCTAATTGGGTGACGGGCAAATGCAATGCTGAATGTATCGATCTTGATGTACCCTGCCGAGGGCTGTGCTGTGCTGCGCAGTGCTGAATTGCGATGTGCCATGCCGCGAATGTGCTCTATAGCGTCATGGATCGAATCCTCCTTTGCATCCGAGTCCTGACCGAACTGATTTGGAACTTAAGCTCGAGCTGCCTGAACACATAGTAGCTGCCCCAGAGCTGATGGACAGGGGAGCATGTCAGGAGGACGCGCCGCGAAACGTCTCAAGGGATGCGCCAGGCGACGTGCCAAGGAACATGCCATGGGGTCGCACCGCGGGACGTGCCAAGGGGACGCGCTACGGAACGTGCCAATGGATGCGCCACGGGATGTGCCAGGGGACGCGCCACGGGATGTGCCAGGGAGACTCGCCAAGGGACGCGCCACGGAATGTGCCAAGGAACGTGCCAAGTTGCAATGATGAGTGTATCGATCTTGATGTACCGTGCCGAAATATGTGCGGTGCTGCGCCGTGCTGAGGTGCGATGCGCCATGCCGCGATTGTGCTCTATAGCCTCGTGGATCGAGTCCTCCTTTGCATCCGAGTCCTGACCGAACTGATCTGGATCTTAAGCTCGAGCTGCCTGAACACAGAGTAGCTGCACCAGAGCTAATTGACAGGGGGACATGCCAGGAGGACGCGCCGCGGAACGTCTCAAGGGACGCGCCAAGCGACGTGCCAAGGGACGTGCCATGGGGACGCACCGTGGGACGTGCCAAGGCGTGCTGGGGACAAGCGTTTCGCTCGAGACATCCTGTCAAAATCCAAGGACATCCTGGCGAAACGAACGAATTAGTCGAGACATTCTCAAAATTCCTGCGCGGGGGACGCGGCACGCGCGAGACATCCTCGAAATTCCTGCGAGCGGGACGTGAAAACAAACATTTTGCCTGAGACATCCTCTGAATTCTGGCCCCCCCGCGAGGCCCCCGCTCCAGACACCCCCCAATTTTGCAAAACCAGTGTTTCGCTCGAGACATTCTCAACAAATTATGAACATTTTGCAAAACCATCGTCTCGCTCGAAACATCCTCAACCAATTATGACAGACAAGCATTTCGCTTAAGACATCCTGCCAACATTCAAAGGAATCCTGGCAGAACGAACGAATTAGTCGAGACATCCTCGAAATTCCTGCGCGCGGGACGCCGCACGCGCGAAACATCATCGGAATTCCTGCGCGCGGGGCGCTTTTCCGCGTCGCGGTCGGCTCTGCAAAACCAGCGTTTCGCTCGAGACATCCTCAACAAATTCTGAAAACAAGCGTTTCGCTCGAGACATCCCCAACTCTGCAAAACCAGCGTTTCGCTCGAGACATCCTCAACAAATTATGAAAACATGATCGACCCACGAACCCGGAAAGGAATATAGAACTGTAACACATGGCAGCGATTTCAAAGACACCTGATTGGGTGACGGGCAACTGCAACGCTGAGTGGATCGATCTTGATGTACCCTGCCGAGGGCTGTGCTGTGCTGCACCGTGCTGAATGGCGATGTGCCATGGCGCAATTGTGCTCTATAGCGTCATGGATCGAGTCCTCCTTTGCATCCGAGCCCTGACCGAACTGATCTGGATCTTAAGCTTGAGCTGCCTGAACACATAGTAGCTGCCCCAGAGCTGATGGACAGGGGAACATGCCAGGAGGACGCGCCGCGAAACGTCCCAAGGGATGGCGCCAGGCGGCGTGCCAGGGGACGTGCCATGGGGTCGCACCGCGGGCCGTGCCAAGGGGACGCGCTACGGAACGTGCCAATGGATGTGCCACGGGATGCGCCAGGGGACGCGCCACGCGACGTGCCAGGGGGACTCGCCAAGGGACGCCCCACGGAACGTGCCAAGGAACGTGCCAAGTGTCAATGCTGAATGTATCGATCTTGATGTACCGTGCCGAAATATGTGCTGTGCTGCGCCGTGCTGAATTGCGATGTGCCATGCCGCGATTGTGCTCTATAGCCTCGTGGATCGAGTCCTTCTTTGCATCCGAGTCCTGACCGAACTGATCTGGATCTTAAGCTCGAGCTGCCTGAACACATAGTAGCTGCCCCAGAACTAATTGACAAGGGGACATGCCAGGAGGACGCGACGCGGAACGTCTCAAGGGACCCGCCAGGCGACGTGGCAAGGGACGTGCCATGGGGACGCACCGCGGGACGTGCCAAGGGGACGCGCTACGGAACGTGCTGGGGACAAGCGCTTCGCTCGAGACATCCTGCCAACATCCTCAGAATTCCTGCGCGCGGGACGCGGCACGCGCGAGACATCCTCGGAATTCCTGCGAGCGGGACGTGAAAACAAGCATTTCGCCTGAGACATCCTCTGAATTCTGGACCCCCACGAGGCCCCCCACGAGGCCCCCGCTCGAGACATCCCCCAATTTTGCAAAACCACCGTTTCGTTCGAAACGTCTTCAACAAATTATAAAAGACAAGCATTTCGCTCGAGACATCCTGCCAAAATTCAAGGAAATCCTGGCAAAACAAACGAATTAGTCGAGACATCCTCGAAATTCCTGCGCGCGGGACGCGGCACGCGCGAAACATCATCGGAATTCCTGCGCGCGGGGCGCTTTTCCGCGTCGCGGTCGGCTCTGCAAAACCAGCGTTTCGCTCGAGACATCCTCGACAAATTCTGAAAACAAGCGTTTCGCTCGAGACATCCGGTCAAAATTCTAAGAAATCCTGACAAAACAAACGAATTAGTCGAGACATCCTCGAAATTCCTGCGCGCGGGACGCGGCCCGCGCGAGACATCCTTGGAATTCCCGCGAGCGGGACACGAAAACAAGCATTTCGCCTGAGACATCCTCTGAATTCTGGCCCCCCGCTCGAGACATCTCCAAATTTTGCGAAAACCAGCGTTTCGCTCGAGACATCCTCCACAAACTATGTAAAATAAGCGTTTCGCTCGAGACATCCTGCCAAAGTTCTAAGAAATCCTGACAAAACAAGCGAATTAGTCGAGACATCCTCGAAATTCCTGCGCGCGGGACGCGGCACGCGCGAGACATCCTCGGAATTCCTGCGCGCGGGGCGCTTTTCCGAGTCGCGGTCGGGGCTCCAGACCCCGTTATTTTTCGAGGATTCTGCGAAAAACGCTCCGCACCCTCTTTTTTACGAGGGAAAGCGGGGGTCTGCGGACCCCGTTATTTATCGAGGATCCGAGATGGGGGGCGAACTTTCCTCGAGCGGGCACGCACAAAACGCACTTTTTCTAAAAACATGATGGACCCACGAACCCGGAAAGGGATATAGACATGTGGAGCATGGGCACGTTTTCACGATACCCAACGGGGCAACACCTCACGAAACATCCCACGAGACACCTCACGAAACATCCCACGAGACACCTCACGAAACATTCCGCGAGACACCTCACGAAACATTCCAGGAGACACCCCGCGAAACATTCCACGAGACACCCCACGAAACATTCCACGACGACAGGCAACCACTCAACCAAGGCGGTGTGGTCGTGCTGGGGAGTGGTCGTGCTGGGGTGTGGTCGTGCTGGGGGGTGGTCGTGCTGGGGTGTGGTCGTGCTGGGGGGGTGGTCGTGCTGGGGGGTGGTTGTGCTGGGGCGTGGTCGTGCTGGGGCGTGGTCGTGCTGGGGCGTGGTCGTGCTGGGGTGTGGTCGTGCTGTGGTGAGGTCGTGCTGGGGTGTGGTCGTGCTGGGGTGTGGTCTTGCTGGGGTAGGGTCGTGCTGGGGTGGGTCGTGCTGGGGTGTGGTCGTGCTGGGGGGGTCGTGCTGGGGTGGGGTCGTGCTGGGGTGGTCGTGCTGGGGTGGTCGTGCTGGGGTGTGGTCGTGCTGGTCGGTGTGGTCGTGCTGGGGGGTGGTCGTGCTGGGGGGTGGTCGTGCTGGGGGGGTGGTCGTGCTGGGGGGTGGTCGTGCTGGGGCGTGGTCGTGCTGGGGCGTGGTCGTGCTGGGGCGTGGTCGTGCTGGGGCGTGGTCGTGCTGTGGTGAGGTCGTGCTGGGGTGTGGTCGTGCTGGGGTGTGGTCTTGCTGGGGTAGGGTCGTGCTGGGGTCGGGTCGTGCTGGGGTGTGGTCGTGCTGGGGTATGGTCGTGCTGGGGTGGTGTCGTGCTGGGGTGGGGTCGTGCTGGGGTGTGGTCGTGCTGGGGTGTGGTCGTGCTGGGGTATGGTCGTGCTAGGGTGGGGTCGTGCATTTCGCTCGAGACATCCTGCCAAAATTCCAGGAAATCGTACAAAAACAAACGAATTAGTCGAGACATCATCGAAATTCCTTCGCGCGGGGCGCTTTTCCGCGTCGCGGTCGGCTCTGCAAAACAAGCGTTTCGCTCGAGACATCCTCAGCAAATTCTGAAAACAAGCGTTTCGCTCGAGACATCCTCAACTCTGCAAAACCAGCGTTTCGCTCGAGACATCCTCAAGAAATTCTGAAAAACAAGCGTTTCGCTCGAGACATCCTCAAATTTTAATTCGCCGGCCTCCTTCGACCTCGATATTTATCAGGGAAAAAATTCGCCGGCCTCCTTCAAGTTGGCACCGGGGGACAGGTTTACCCACTAAAAGAGAACCCTGGGCCCAGGCCCTTTCCGGGAAAATCAGCACTTTACCTCGTTATTTATCGCAAATAATTTCGCCGGCGCTTGACCCGTCAGATCCGGGGGTAAACGGCTAAAAGAGAACCCTGGGCCCAAGCCCTTTCCGGGAAAAAAAACAAGCGTTTCGCTAGGGACATCCTCAGAAATAATTCCGCCGGCCCTACTCCCGCACGTAATTTATCGCAGAATAATTTCGCCGGCCCTACAGCCGTCGAGACCGGGGGGTAAACCATCTAAAAGAGAACCCTGAGCTCGAGCCCTTTCCGGGAAAATGACTTCAGGACCGGTCCTGTTCTAGATGGCCTCCATGACGGCGCAATATTGCCCAAGTGGTAATACCAAGATGGCCAGTTTGAAGATGGGGGGGCGGAATGAAGGAGCAAACATGATGGACCCACGAACCCGGAAAGGGATATAGACATGTGGAGCATGGACACGTTTTCATGATACCCAACTGGGCAACACCTCACGAAACATCCCACGAGACACCTCACGAAACAGCCCACGAGACACCTCACGAAACATTCCACGAGACACCTCACGAAACATTTCACGAGACACCCCGCGAAACATTCCACGAGACACCCCACGAAACATTCCACGACGACAGGCAACCACTCAACCAAGGCGGTGTGGTCGTGCTGGGGAGTGGTCGTGCTGGGGTGTGGTCGTGCTGGGGGGTGGTGCTGGGGTGTGGTCGTGCTGGGGGGGTGGTCGTGCTGGGGGGTGGTTCGTGCTGGGGCGTGGTCGTGCTGGGGCGTGGTCGTGCTGGGGCGTGGTCGTGCTGGGGCGTGGTCGTGCTGTGGTGGTCGTGCTGTGGTAAGGTCGTGCTGGGGTGCGGTCGTGCTGGGGTGTGGTCTTGCTGGGGTGGGGTCGTGCTGGGGTGTGATCGTGCTGGGGTGGGGTCGTGCTGGGGTGTGGTCGTGCTGGGGTGGTCGTGCTAGGGTGGGGTCGTGCTGGGGTGGGGTCGTGCTGGGGAGTGGTCGTGCTGGGGTGTGGTCGTGCTGGGGTGTGGTCATGCTGGGGCGTGGTCGTGCTGGGGTGGGGTCGTGCTGGGGTGGGGTCGTGCTGGGGTGGGTTCGTGCTGGGGTGCTCCGCACCCTGTGATTTATCGATCGGGTCGTGCTGGGGTGTGGTCGTGCTGGGGTGTGGTCGTGCTGGGGTGTGGTCGTGCTGGGGTGTGGTCGTGCTGGGGTGTGGTCGTGCTGGGGAGTGGTCGTGCTGGGGTGTGGTCGTGCTGGGGGGTGGTCGTGCTGGGGGGTGGTCGTGCTGGGGGTGGTGGTCGTGCTGGGGGGTGGTCGTGCTGGGGCGTGGTCGTGCTGGGGCGTGGTCGTGCTGGGGCGTGGTCGTGCTGGGGTGTGGTCGTGCTGTGGTGAGGTCGTGCTGGGGTGTGGTCGTGCTGGGGTGTGGTCTTGCTGGGGTAGGGTCGTGCTGGGGTGGGTCGTGCTGGGGTGTGGTCGTGCTGGGGTATGGTCGTGCTGGGGTGGGGTCGTGCTGGGGTGGGGTCGTGCTGGGGTCTGGTCGTGCTGGGGTGTGGTCGTGCTGGGGTATGGTCGTGCTAGGGTGGGGTCGTGCATTTCGCTCGAGACATCCTGCCAAAATTCCAGGAAATCGTACAAAAACAAAGGAATTAGTCGAGACATCATCGAAATTCCTTCGCGCGGGGCGCTTTTCCGCGTCGCGGTCGGCTCTGCAAAACAAGCGTTTCGCTCGAGACATCCTCGGCAAACTCTGCGGAGCAAGCGTTTCGCTCGAGACATCCTCAACACACGAAAAAGTGGCCCGCACCCTGTGATTTATCGATCGGGATTTCAAAAACAAGCGTTTCGCTCGAGACATCCTTAAATTTTAATTCGCCGGCAATTCGCCGGCCTCCTTCAACCTCGTTATTTATCAGGGAAAAAATTCGCCGGCAATTCGCCGGCCTCCTTCAAGCAGGCACCGGGGGACTAGTTTACATACTAAAAGAGAACCCTGGGCCCCAGCCCTTTCCGGGAAAAAGAAACAATGTGCATGTGCAGTGCTGCTTTTCTTTGCTTACAGTTGGAGGGGGTAGGGGGGGAGCAGTAAAAGTAGGGAGGAGGGGGAAGGAGCATGAGCAGGCAGGAGAAGCACGGAGGAGGGAAGGAAAGACGGAGGCGTGGGGGAGGGGACACGGGGGTGGAAGGGATGAGAAAAGCAATAACGTAGTTTTACGTTCTCGCTCTTGTTTGCATTTGGAGGGCGGAGTGAAGAGGCCATCTCGGAGCCGTCCCTCACCCTCTTCTTCTCTCTTCTCGCTCTCTCCCTCCTCCTCCTCCTCCTCGTCATCCTCACCCACCCTTATTGCTACTCGTCATGGTTTTGGCGAGAACGAAAGCATGGGAATAATGAAGGAACGCAGATAGCGGATGTCCCTAGTGTCTATGTGGTTCACCCTCAGGGGCCTAAGAGCAATTTGATATAACATGTGAGCCCGCACGGGGGGGTCAAATTGAAGGTTCAAATTGAAGGTTGCTTTGCCACCCGTTTTGGATGGGTTGACCAATCCAGTAAAATAGTTACTGAATTACTGAATTAGTGAATTCGCCAGAGGTCTACTTTGTGAACTCCTTGGTTTGGAAATCACTGCGTCACTGCATTACTGCAACGTTGAATCACTGCTTTCTTTAATTACTGCCATACAGGATCACCCTGCAATTGAACTACTGAGTTCGATCAATCTGGAAATTCACAGTAAGCCGCAAAGAAAGCACTGCTGTAAAGATCAGGGTGAAGGGGCCGAACGGTCATTCACTGTCCCTGGGTGCGTGGCTGAAGTGGGATTCCGCGCTGCGGATTCTCGTTGTCGTTGTTGTTGTTGGTTGTTGTTGTTTGTTGTTGTTGTTTGTTGTCGTCGTCCCATCCGCAACCCGTCCCGCGACCCACCCGCGACCCACCCCGCGACCCACCCCGCGACCCACCCGCGACCCACCCGCGACCCACCCGCGACCAACCCCGCGACCCACCCCGCGACCCACCCCGCGACCCACCCGCGACCCACCCGCGACCCACCCGCGACCCACCCCGCGACCTACCCCGCGACCTACCCCGCGACCCATCCATGACCCACCCGAGGCCCTTTCGCGACCCACCCCGCGGCCCGCCCGCGGCCCACCCCGCGACCCACCCGCGACCCACCCGCGACCCACCCGCGACCCACCCGCGACCCACCCGCGACCCACCCCGCGACCCACCTTCGACCCACCTTCGACCCAAACCACGTTCAAGGTACAAACCACCATTTTCGGCGCCTGCGGCGGGCTTTTTTTGCATTCCTTCCAAGTGGAGGGCCCGCGACCCACACCGCGACCAACTCGCGACCAACCCGCGACCCAAACCACGTTCAGGGTACAAACCATTATTTCGGCGCCTGCGGCGGGCATCTTTTACATTCGTTTCAAGTGGAGAGCCCGCGGCCCACCCGCGACCACGTTCAAGGTACAAAACAATTTGTTCGGCGCCTGCGGCGGGCATCTTTTGCATTCCTTCCCGGTGGGGAACCCGCGGCCCACCCGCGACCCATTCCACGTTCAGTGTGCAAACCATTTTTTTCGGCGCCTGCGGCGGGCTGCTTTTGCATTACTTCCAGGTGGAAGTGGAGCGCCCGCGACCAACCCGCGACCCAAACCACGTTCACTGAACAAACCATTTCCGCACAAGCGCGGCGGCGGATTTTTGCATGCCGTCTGAGCCCGCAACGAGCTCTTCAAGCCCCGCGCATCCACACCAGCCCGTCCAGCAACTTTGCCCTGGCGAGTTGCCTTGATCAGAGAAATCGGGGAGCATACAATGGAACATGATCGACCCACGAACCCGGAAAGGAATATAGCACTGTACCACATGGCAGCGTTTTCAAAGACACATGATTGGGTGACGGGCAAATGCAATGCTGAGTGTATCGATCCTGATGTACCCTGCAGAGGGCTGTGCTGTGCTGCACCGTGCTGCATTGCGATGTGCCATGCCGCGATTGTGCTCTATAGCCTCGACGCATCCGAGTCCTGACCGAACTGATCTGGATCTTAAGCTCGAGCTGCCTGAACACATAGTAGCTGCCCAAGAGCTAATGGACAGGGGAGCATGTCAGGAGGACGCGCCGCGAAACGTCCCGAGGGATGGCGCCAGGCGGCGTGCCAGGGGACGTGCCATGGGGTCGCACCGCGGGACGTGCCAAGGGGACGCGCTACGGAACGTGCCAATGGATGTGCCACGGGATGTGCCAGGGGACGCGCCACGCGACGTGCCAGGGGGACTCGCCAAGGGACGCCCCACGGAACGTGCCAAGGAACGTGCCAAAATGCAATGCTGAGTGTATCGATCTTGATGTACCGTGCCGAAATATGTGCTGTGCTGCACCGTGCTGAATTGCGATGTGCCATGCCGCGATTGTGCTCTATAGCGTCGTGGATCGAGTCCTCCTTTGCATCCGAGTCCTGACCGAACTGATCTGGATCTTAAGCTCGAGCTGCCTGAACACATAGTAGCTGCCCAGAGCTAATCGACAACGGGACATGCCAGGAGGACGCGACGCGGAACGTCCCAAGGGACCCGCCAAGCGACGTGCCAGGGGACGTGCCATGGGGTCGCACCGCGGGACGTGCCAAGGGGACGCGCTACGGAACGTGCTGGGGACAAGCGTTTCGCTCGAGACATCCTGCCAACATCCTCAGAATTCCTGCGCGCGGGACGCGGCACGCGCGAGACATCCTTGGAATTCTTGCGAGCGGGACGTGAAAACAAGCATTTCGCCTGAGACATCCTCTGAATTCTGGCCCCCCGCTCGAGACATCTCCAAATTTTGCGAAAACCAGCGTTTCGCTCGAGACATCCTCCACAAACTATGTAAAATAAGCGTTTCGCTCGAGACATCCTGCCAAAGTTCTAAGAAATCCTGACAAAACAAGCGAATTAGTCGAGACATCCTCGAAATTCCTGCGCGCGGGACGCGGCACGCGCGAGACATCCTCGGAATTCCTGCGCGCGGGGCGCTTTTCCGAGTCGCGGTCGGGGCTCCAGACCCCGTTATTTTTCGAGGATTCTGCGAAAAACGCTCCGCACCCTCTTTTTTACGAGGGAAAGCGGGGGTCTGCGGACCCCGTTATTTATCGAGGATCCGAGATGGGGGGCGAACTTTCCTCGAGCGGGCACGCACAAAACGCACTTTTTCTAAAAAAATCAGCACTTTACCTCGTTATTTATCGCAAATAATTTCGCCGGCGCTTGACCCGTCAGATCCGGGGGTAAACGGCTAAAAGAGAACCCTGGGCCCAAGCCCTTTCCGGGAAAAAAGGAGTGAGTTGCCGTCACCTTGGGAAAAGGAGGGGGAGGCAAGAGGAGTAAACAGGGGACGAGGAGGACGCGACAAAAGAGATGACGTAAGGAGAATGTGGAGAAAGAGGAGGAGGAGGAGGAGGACAATGAGGAGGAGGAGGAGGAGGAGGAGGAGGACGACGAGGAGGGGGAGGAGGGGGAAGAGGATGATGATGGACGACAATGGGAGGACGATGATGGAGGCCGATGAGGGGGTGGACGACAATGGGAGGACGATGATGGAAGGACGAGGGGGGGAGAGGGAGGACGAGGAAGAAGAGGAGGAGGAGGACGAGGTGGAGGAGGAGGATGACGATGACGATGATGACGAGGACGAGGACGAGGAAGAGGAGGAGGAGGACGAGGAGGAGGAAGAGGAGGAGGAGGAGGAGGAGGAGGAGAGCGCCATCGACAGGGAAGGTGGGGGCCACGAGGTCCGCCGGCTCGACGCCCGCGTCGCCCGCGCCCGCCCCCTCACTCTTATCCGCAATTGCGGGGTGCTACGTACGTTATTGTTTCTGTCATCCCCCCACCACGCCTGTCGCTAGTTCCATGCATCGCTCCTCGCTGCCTCCTGCCTGCTTCTCCCTCTCCTGTTGCTTCCCTCATCCTTAGTTCTCCCCCCTCGAACTGCAGAGAGAAGCAAAAACGTCAGATTCCATTCTTGCGCTCCTCCTTCCCCCTTTCGCCCACCAGGCGCACCAGGCGCTCCAAGCACACCAGGGCACACCACCGAGCACACCAGGCGTACCAAGTACACCCAAGCACACCCAAGCATAGCAGGCACACCAACACGCCAGGCGCACTAGCGCGCCGCGGGCACGCAACGCCACTCCAGCGCTGCGGAGGAGGAAATCTTGCGTTTCCCGTTTAAGAAGATCACAAATTTTTCCTCCAAGCTCGTCTGCAAAACACGCCCCGCCAGCACACGGAAAACACACAGACCTTTCGAACAAATCGCGTGCATGTCTCCGCGTGTGCGTGTGTGTCTGCGCGTTTGTATGCCTGGTGCGCTGGTGGTGTGCCCGCGGCGTGCCACCGGTGCGTCGTGAGCGCGCGTACGTTTTCACCAGTCAAGGCCTGGTAAAGCTGTCAGCCTCGCAAAGCGAAGCGGATACCTTAAACCCATGGGCGCGACAAGCGGTTTCGCGGCGTCAATGTGCAGACGCCACAAAAACGCGGTTTTGAGATTTTGCGAGCGTTTCCTGCTTCCCCCCCCAAAAAAAAATGCGAAACTAATGATGCGATTTCATTTCTTGGAATTTTGTCCGCAATGCGGTGCGAACTCCCCCCCTCCCTGACATTTCCCCGAAAAGATGGGTTGATTCCCGCCTCCTGGATCGATCTCCAGGAGGGCCTCAAGGGCGAGACAGGGTCAGTCCCACTGCCTCCGGAAATCAAATCACCCTTTCGGCAAAACCTCCTCCCAAGTCCACCGCAGCCCCAACGGGCAAGTGGTGTGTGATGGCATGAAAGAGCTAGCCTGGGAATGTTGGAAGATTACAAGCGACATCATATAAGTACACAGGTATAGCAAAAACGATTCGCGCAGCACTAGCATAAAACTGCGCTACCAACAAGCCGAAGTGTCAAAATATGCATGCAATAAAACCAGACACCCCAACACCATGGCCAGTAAGACCGTTCGGCCAATTATTCTGATGATTCGAACTTGGTTTGCGCGCAAGTGCATAATTACGAGGTCTTGCGAGGAACACCCCAAATGGCATGACTGGCAATACTGTCAAAAAACAACGCTTCAAGTGCAAAAAAATGCACTGTCTCAGCGAAGGCTGTTCTCACGACATGGTTTTGCGATTTTGCCGGCTAGATTTTCCGAGCGACGGGCTGAAAACTATACTGGTGTCTAAAAACTGAACTGCTAAGAAATGGTTTTGCACTTGCTGGGTATCTGTGGCACCAAACAGCCCGCTTTCGCTACCAATCCGGCTATTTCCAACACTTCCGGCTAAGGAACAAAACTTCCACCCGATAAACACTTGCAGACGCAATCTGATGATCTGGGGAATTGGGATGAACAATTTCTTTTAAAAGATACACCAATACTGCCCAAACATATGTTTAAAGTGTTCAAACATCGCCCCCTGACTATCATTTTTAATACTATGTTGGAATACTCCTCCTGTATAGGGACACGCCCGACTTCAGCCTGAGGCCCCCAAAAACGGATATCGCAGAATGATGGGGTCTGGGGCTGTGGTCCCGATCCCCCTCCAGTGCTTGCACCTGGGGCCAGGGGCTCTCTCGCTCCTTCTCTAGAGAATCACGGCCTGTCTGCTGGCCTGGCGGCTCTGCTGCCGCCGTCGCCGCCTCGTCGCCGCCTCGTCGCCGCCTCGTCGCCGCCCGTCGTGTCGGCCTGCCTGCTGGTCTGGCGGCTGTGTTGCCGCCGTCGCCGCCCCGTCGCCCCCCGGTCGCCGCACGCCGTGTCGGCCTGCCTGCTGGTCTGGCTGCTGCGTCGCAGACGTCGCCGCCCTGGCGTCGCCTCGTGCCCGCCACATGGGTTGCCCCACGTAAACTGCACAACATAGGTTACCCTTTCTCCAAAATCCGCCGGCCCCCCTTGCGGGGCCACCAGGCTGCGAGGATGAGGGCTGCAGTGCCCTGCGCCAGTTCCAGCTTCCAGTGCCCTGCACCAGTTCCATCCTCCACTTTCCAATGCTACAAACTTGCTGTCTGCTTCCTGCTGTAAATTGTTACTGTCCGTGCGTGGGTGGGGAGCCGAAAACTGCCCCGGTTACCCTCCCACAAGAGGTTTCCCAGAATGGGTCGCGTACAAATTCATTCAATTCGCGCCCTGGAGGCCGCGATCCCTTGTAAATTACGCCACGTTCGCGCCCCCGGGGCCACGATCCATGGTCAATTATACAACATTTGCATTCCCAAGGCCATCGGCCCTGGCAAGTCCCAATACTCGCGTCCCCGAGGCCATAAACCTTTTATAAGTGATGTAATCTTCGCGCCCCCGAGGCCCTGAGCACTCGTAACTTAAGCAACAATCGCGACCATGGGGCCGCACGTGCCTTTAAATTACGCAACGCGTGCGCCCCCCGAGGCCATAAACCTTTGTAACATTGCAATATTCGCGTCCCCGAGGCCACCAACCTGTGTGAATTATGCAATGCTTGCGCCCCCAAGGCCACACACCATTTGTTCGCGCGCCCCGAAATTTTACCCCCCTCGCGAATTACACCATATTCGCGCCCTCGAGGTTACAAGCCTTTTTATACATTACGGCGTATTCGCGTCCCCGAGGCCACAAACCCTTGTAAATTACACCATCTTCGCGTCCTCGAGGCCAGAAGCCTTTTGCACCTTCCACAAAACTCGCGCCCCCGAGGCCAGGATTCCTTGCAAATTGTGGCGCGCTCGCGCCACCGAGGCCTCAGTCCCTACGACACACGCCGAGGAGCTCGAGGACCGTCCCAGCTGCGCGACTTTGCCCACTCTAGCCTCAAACGGCCCTTTCCAAGAGGGCCTCCGCTGCCCAGCATGCGGGGGCAAGTCCAAAATGCAACGCCGAATTGAACAATATCATGTGAGTATACATCTTTCGTGGCGATTACTTATCGTCCTCGCATACTGCTTCAAGGCGGCGCCCAGACCTCACACGACGTAGCTCTTGCATGATCCATTATTCGAGAGAGGTGGCCGGCGGCAGGGGGCGAATCCTTTTACGGATATTCGGATCTACACTCCTCCCCGGACTTAACGCACCACCTTTTCGTATTGCAATGTGCACATGGTTTTGCCCCATCGTCAATCCTAGATCTGAATTTGTACCAGCCATGCAGGCCGCAAACAAAAATATGCGCGCGCATTCGTTGATCAAACTTTATCCGTTTTGCAAAATTTCTTTTGGACACTTGGACGACTTACGCACTCGCGCGTGGTCGCGCGCGAGTGCCAAAATCCTTCAACAGCCTTGGGTTCCGCAGGAGCCCCGATAACAAATAAGAAGCACACGGCGTTGCAACATCTGGTTTCCAAAAGATTGTCCTGACGAAGGACCCAACCATAAGCAGTTGTGGGTTTCGCAATTATAAATATTTTCTTCGGTGAAGCTCTCTACGGGGCCACGAAAAGCTCTACTGGGTGGGTGAAAATGCCACTTTGGGCGTGTGGAGCGCACGCGGGCGGTCCCACTGGGGGCTCCGATGGAGCTCCCCATGGGGCCACGAAGCGCTGTCTTGGGTGGGTGGAAAAATCAAACTGGGTGTGGGGGACGCATGTCGGCGGTCCCACAGGGGGCTTCGGTGGAGCTCCCTATGGGGCTACGAAGCGTTGTACTGGGTGGATGAAAACACCAGATAGGGTGTGGGACGCATGCGGGCGGTCCCACAGGGGCCTCGGTGAGCTCCCTATATGGCCACGAAACGCTGTAGCGGGTGGGTGAAAATGCCAAATTGGGCGTGGGGGACGCATGCGGGCGGTCCCACTGCGGTCTCCGGTGGAGCTCCCCATGGGGCCACGAAGCGTTGTACTGGGTGGGTGGGACGCAGGGAGGAGGGAGGGGGGCTACGAAACGCTGTATTGGATGTGTGTGGGACGCATGCGGGCGGTCCCACTGGGGGTTTCGGCGGAGCTCCATATGGGGCCACGAAGCGCTGTACTGGGTGGGCGAAGCGCAGGGAGGACGGAGGAGGGAAAAGGGGAGGAGAGGAGAGGAGAGGAACGCGGGGACTTTCTCTTCAAAATGAGGACCCAACACCACAGGATGGTTGGGAAATAATATCGCGCTCTTGCCGTCAACATGATGGACCCACGAACCCGGAAAGGGATATAGACATGTGGAGCATGGGCACGTTTTCACGATACCCAACGGGGCAACACCTCACGAAACATCCCACGAGACACCTCACGAAACATCCCACGAGACACCTCACGAAACATTCCGCGAGACACCTCACGAAACATTCCACGAGACACCCCGCGAAACATTCCACGAGACACCCCACGAAACATTCCACGACGACAGGCAACCACTCAACCAAGGCGGTGTGGTCGTGCTGGGGAGTGGTCGTGCTGGGGTGTGGTCGTGCTGGGGGGTGGTCGTGCTGGGGCGTGGTCGTGCTGGGGGGGTGGTCGTGCTGGGGGGTGGTTGTGCTGGGGCGTGGTCGTGCTGGGGCGTGGTCGTGCTGGTCGTGCGTGGTCGTGCTGGGGTGTGGTCGTGCTGGGGTGTGGTCGTGCTGGGG
The DNA here is from genome assembly GCA_963575745.1 of Prorocentrum cordatum. Taxonomy (NCBI): domain Eukaryota; class Dinophyceae; order Prorocentrales; family Prorocentraceae; genus Prorocentrum; species Prorocentrum cordatum. Next base: position 103,069 of record CAUYUJ010018997.1, on the reverse strand, counting down.
GGTGGTCGTGCTGGGGTGGTGGTCGTGCTGGGGTGGTGGTCGTGCTGGGGGGTGGTCGTGCTGGGGCGTGGTCGTGCTGGGGCGTGGTCTGTGGGGTGTGGTCGTGCTGGGGTGTGGTCGTGCTGGGGTGTGGTCGTGCTGGGGTGTGGTCGTGCTGGGGTGTGGTCGTGGGGTGTGGTCGTGCTGGGGGGTGGTCGTGCTGGGGGGGTGGTCGTGCTGGGGGGTGGTCGTGCTGGGGCGTGGTCGTGCTGGGGCGTGGTCGTGCTGGGGCGTGGTCGTGCTGGGGTGTGGTCGTGCTGGGGTGTGGTCGTGCTGGGGTGGTCCGCACCCTGTGATTCATCGATGGTCGTGCTGGGGTGTGGTCGTCGTGCTGGGGTGTGGGTGCGTGGTCGTGGGGTGTGGTCGTGCTGGGGTGTGGTCGTGCTGGTCGTGTGTGGTCGTGCTGGGGTGTGTCGTGCTGGGTGTGGTCGTGCGTGGTCGTGCTGTGGTCGTGCTGGGTGGTCGTGCTGGGGAGTGGTCGTGCTGGGGTGTGTCGTGCTGGGGGTGGTCGTGCTGGGGGGTGGTCGTGCTGGGTGCTGGGGGTGGTCGTGCTGGGGCGTGGTCGTGCTGGGGCGTGGTCGTGCTGGGGCGTGGTCGTGCTGGGGTGTGTCGTGCTGTGGTGAGGTCGTGCTGGGGTGTGGTCGTGCTGGGGTGTGGTCTTGCTGGGGTAGGGTCGTGCTGGGGTCGGGTCGTGCTGGGGTGTGGTCGTGCTGGGGTATGGTCGTGCTGGGGTGGTCGTGCTGGGGTGGGGTCGTGCTGGGGTCTGGTCGTGCTGGGGTGTGGTCGTGCTGGGGTATGGTCGTGCTAGGGTGGGGTCGTGCATTTCGCTCGAGACATCCTGCCAAAATTCCAGGAAATCGTACAAAAACAAAGGAATTAGTCGAGACATCATCGAAATTCCTTCGCGCGGGGCGCTTTTCCGCGTCGCGGTCGGCTCTGCAAAACAAGCGTTTCGCTCGAGACATCCTCGGCAAACTCTGCGGAGCAAGCGTTTCGCTCGAGACATCCTCAACACACGAAAAAGTGGCCCGCACCCTGTGATTTATCGATCGGGATTTCAAAAACAAGCGTTTCGCTCGAGACATCCTCAAATTTTAATTCGCCGGCCTCCTTCGACCTCGTTATTTATCAGGGAAAAAATTCGCCGGCAATTCGCCGGCCTCCTTCAAGCAGGCACCGGGGGATTAGGTTTACCAACTAAAAGAGAACCCTGGGCCCAGGCCCTTTCCGGGAAAAACACCATAGTTTGTTTTACAGCATGTTGTTGATAATCTGCTACCGAACGTTCCTAAAGCGCGCGCGTCGAAATCGTTCGAACGCAATTGCGCGCAAGCTGTCGCAATAATCCTTTTCAACAGCTGGGACGAAATGCGCACGCTCGCGTCGTCGCGCGCGGATGCCGAACTCCTTAAACAACCGTGGATTTCGTAAGGAGTTCAAGATCGAGTGTCCTAAAACGCGTGGTTTGGCAACGTCAACTTTCAAAAATGTCAGCGCTCGCGCTCCTGCGATCGCTTACAAGAATCAGGGATTCTTCAACATGTTCACTAAATTCGGCCACGCGAACTTCCCACGCCGCGTGTCGAAATCATTCGAACGCCCTTATGCGTGCGCTGGGGGGGGCACGATCCCTGTCGAATTCGCCGGCCCAACGGGCCAGAGGCGTGCTAAGATCTCCGGCAACTGGTTAACAACTTCGCGCGCGCGGAGCGGCCCCTGGGAGCCCCCGGACGAAAAGTACCCCGGCCACGTCCCGATGTCAGGTTCCCAGCGCTCCAGAAAGGAGAACCATTTTTCGGCACCCCTCACGAGGATCGTGGCCTTCGATGGGGAGAGCCGCAATCGACAACCCCCCCTTCCCGCCCCAGGAGGCCCCCAAGAGCCCGCAAGAGGCCCTTGGGGGCCCAAAAACGCTGCCAAGGAACCCCCAGAGACGCCCAAGAGGTCCCGAAGAGGCCCCCAAGAGGCCCCAAAGAAAGGCTCCAGGGCCGTCGGAATGAGCGAAACGATTATAATAATACCATGCGGGCTTAATCTCGCGCGTCGGCCGCGCGCATCTCGAACTTCGTTTAATACCTCCATCATCGACACATCGTCGTCGGCGTGATCAGCATCGGAGCGGTCGCTGACCGTGCCGTCGTCGTTGTGAACGTCGTCACCAATATCGCTACTATCATCATCGCTCCTACCGTTGTCGACGCTCCCAGGATACCGCGCCCGCCCAAGTCGCTGACTCGCACTGAAGTGCCCGCTGGGAAGCGCCCAGCGGTCAGCGCCACCGCGGCCGCGTCGGTCGCGCCGAAATAGCTGGCCACTGCGAGCGCGAGCATGCGCGCGCTAGCGCGGCCACGGCGATGCGCCAGCCAGTGCCGAGCAGTCATCTCAACCGCCGCTGACAGCTTCAAGTTTGGCAGGGCGCGTTGCACTACATCGATAGCACCTGTTCTAGTCTATAGCTTAAATTGCACAACGTAGGCTGCACAAGCTAGGTTATACCACGCACGCTGAACCACTCATATTCCGCATCGTATGCTGCGTGTTGCACAACAGAAGTTGCACAACATACGTTGCACCGCATAGGTTGCACCACGTCGACTGATTCTCCTTTTCCCATGTAGAAATATACTCTACCCCCCTTCCCACAATATTATCCCATCCCGTTTTCGTATTGCAATTTATTTATGATTCTGCCCAATCGTCCATCCTAAAAACGAATCCACTGTATCCCAGGGGGGCCGGTACCGCCCCTTCGACCATCCTCTACAAAGAATCGTATGCGCGCGCATTTGTAGATTACAACTGATCAGTGTTCGAGAATCCCTTGCAACAGACGAGACGAAGCGCACACGCGCGCGTCGTCGCGCGCGCATGCCGAAAATCTGTCGAATACCTTCGGTTTCGTAGAGGTTCCCAAATCGAGTATCCCAGAACATTGAAAAAACACGCATGGTTTCGCAACACGTTTTTGTGTTGTTGCTCTTGTTTTATATATATATATATATATATATATATATATATATATAACTAGCGCGCGCGCGCTCTTGCGAACCCTAAGAAAACCAAAGGTGTTTACTCATTGTCAGAAAAAGGCCTACCAAACGGGCATCGCGCGCGCATGTCGAAATCGTTCGAACGCCCTTACGCGCGTGCCGTCGCGAGAACGATTTGCACAAAAATCGGAACGAAGTGCACCGACGCGCGTCGTCGGCGCGCATGCCGAAAACTGTCAACAATGTTCGGTTTCGTAGCAAGTTCATAGCCGAGTGTCCAAAACACATTAAGTAAACACATGGTTTCGCAACAACAATTTTCAAACAAGCGTGCGTTCGCGCTCTTGCGACATCTTCAGGGAACCGTATGTTTTTGGTTCCATGGGACTCTACCGAACGGACCTCATGCGCCGCGTGCCGAAATCATTCGAACGCCCTTTGCGCGCGTGCTCGGGGGGCACCATCCGCGTCAACTGACACCATGCGAGTCACTCTCGCGCGGCAGCCGCGCGCGCATGTCGAATTCCTTCGAGAACCTTTTTTATCACCGACGCGAGGACGCCGTCATCGTTGTCGGCGCGTTCAGCATCTGCGCCGTCATTGGCCGTGCTGTCACCATCGCCACCAACATCGCTACGATCATCGCCGCGTCTACCGTTGTCGACGTTGCCATGATACCGCGTCCGCCCAAGTCGCCGACTCGCACTGAAATGCCCGTTTGGCTGTGCCCAGCGGTCAGCGCCTCCGCGCAAAGTAGCTGCCCGCTGCGCCCGCGCATGCGCGGACTGTCGCGGCCGCAGAAATGCACCAACCAGCGCCAGGCACTCATCGCAATCGCCGCCGCATGGGGTTTGCAATTCAAATTGCGGGTGGGTGGGTGTGATGTTTGCGCGAGCAGTGGAGTGGACAACTTAAAGTTGAGCATTGGTTGATTGCACCACGTAGATCGCTCCACACATATTGCACCACATAAACTGCTAGAGAAGCACAATTTGGGGTCCTCGCTGGATCAAATGTTTCCGGCTATCTTGAATTTCGCGTCGTCGGATCACAGAGGGGGAGGGCCGCGGGGGCCCAAGCATCCGGTGCAGCGGCAGCAATCGGAAAGGCCTGTCTGTCGCTGTTCTATTGGCCTGTCGACTTCTGGCCCCGGGGCCCACAAGATGCGGCGGCATCCGAACCCTACCCCGCCAACCATCGAATCGCCTGAATCGATGGGAGGCGGGGGTAGGGTTCGGATTTCGCGACGTGTTCGACGAACTCCGAGCCGTACCCCAGCTGCCCATCGAGTTGCCTGAACCGTTGATCGGCCAGGGTCGGCTTCGGATTGCGTCGCCGAATCGTGAGGCGTATCGGGACGAAGAGCCGGCCCTGGGGAAGAGCTCGAGAAGTCAGGCGCCCCAGGCACCAAACAGATCGGAGCGCCAGGTCTGGGGGCGGGGTGGGGGAGGGAGGGCGGAGGAGAGAGCATGGCGGGAGAAGGAGGAGTTGGAGGAGGAGGAGGAGGGGGAGGAGGAGGAGAAGATTGAGGAGGAGGAGGAGGAGGAGGAGGAGACGGAGGAGGAGGAGGAGGAGGAGGAGGAGGAGGAGGAGGAGGAGGAGGAGGAGGAGGAGGTGGAGGAAAGGGAGGACCCTTGGCAGCAGAGGCGCTCCTGGGGGCCGCGTCGCGGCTCTTCGCAGCCCGATAGGCTTAAACAAGCGCATGCTCTCCACATCGGACTTTTGAGCGAGCCCTGGCCGAGGAGGGCAGCATTGAAGGGGCCCTTGGACACACAAATAAATACACAAATAAAAGGATTCCCCATATTTTTCCATATTTTCGGGGTTTTTGTCTTCCCGCCCAATTCCCATATTTTCCCATATTTTCCAGGGGATCGACGATTACTTGTGTCTGTGTGTTTTTGTTCCCTCCTGATTGATACGCAACACGTGCCGTGCTCAAAACGTCCGTGTCAATATGCTACGTGTTGGCTCGGCGTGTTGGCCCACTTCTGGCGAACGCATCGCGTCAGGCCCACGCTTCGGCCCACGTGTTGGGCTCCGTATCCGTACGCTGCGTGTTGCGTGTTGCTTATTGGGGCGGCTAAGGCCACATGCTGCATGGGCATCTCGGGCCCCGGTAGGGGCACGCGTCGTCTGCGGAAGGGGGGGGGAGGAGGGGGGGGGGCACGGGCGAGACGAGGCAGTGGCGGAGGGAACTCCCCTGCCCCGAGAGGAGGCTCGGGCAGCTAAAGACAACAAGGAGCTGAGGGAGGAAGGGAGGAGGCGGAGGCGGAGACGGAGGAGGAGGAGTAAGAGGAGAAGGAGGAGGATGCTGGATGCTGGACCGGCCTGCCTCCGCAGAGGCAGGTCCGAGAAAAGAGAGGACAGACAGTGCAGTCCTGTGCAACACAATGGAAGCCAGAGCTATGTACCACTGGATTTCCGAATAGAGGCGCTGCACACATAAATGCCCAAAACAGCTTCCCCCCCTCTTAGGGGGAAGTGTTGACCTGTTTTAAAGCATAGTAGACGGGCAATGTGCAGGGATGCCGGTAAAACGGATCGGCGTCGGTCGGCCAGAAGGGGGGGGGGGACAATTTGTTAACACCCCGGTGCAGAATTTGCATGGACACGACCAGCGTCCAGACCGTTGCGCTTACACGTGCCAAAGTAAAGGTGTGGGGCCCAGGCTAAACTGGGCTCCGCTGCGGTGGGATCTCCGAGCTTACTGCAAAGCCTGAGGGTGGCAGGAACCACGGTGCCCAAGAGCACAGATCGCTTTCGTTCAAATCTGCCGAGCAGGCGCCGAAGACGATCACGGCCTGTGGCAGAGGCCGTCCTCTGACTTCACTGGGTAGCAAGGTGTGCTACATTGGTGGGCGAGTACGAACCTCATAACTTACAGAGTACGTATCTACCTGTCTTGAACACCACATGCCCCGTACCATGAAGGGCAGAGCAGGGGGCTTTCGCCAAGACAAGTTTGTCGCGACTGAACGACCAGCACGCCACGCATCGGAAACGCTTGACGTCTTGGTCCCAGGCCAGCTCATGTGGCACACCTTGAGGAGGGAAGAAGAGGGAGAAAGAGGAGGGGGGAGGGGGAGGATGTGCAGGGCGGGGGATACCCTCGAGTTTCTCCAGGACTCGAGCGGCCATGCAAGCCACAAGCATACCCACATGCTCAACTACTATACGGGAGCGGGACAAACGCTGCATAGCAATATCTAGGGCATGCAGCCGCGCTCCACGACGAGCGTACGCATCAGCATGCGTATTGCCGATGGCCATCAAGATGAGCTGTTACCTTGCTGCGCAATTCAATTGACTCAAAACCCATGCGTCTGGTCTTTAAGATGGATGCGCCTGCTAATTCCAGAATGAGGGGCCCACCCCGAAGTAGAGGAGGCCTCCGGAATCGACCATGTATCAATCACCGTTGACAATTACCGAAATACTCGTGGCGCCCATGTTGATCAGGCACAGCATGAAGCAGAACAACAATAATGCGAGAGACTCTGACCCAGGAGCACACTGATGTAATCCAGAGTAGTCTCCGAAAGCGGCCACTAGAGCAGATCCACTAGGGCTCACGGATACGGCCGAACAAAAACACATCGGAGGGCACGCGGGGACGGCCCATAGATGTCAGAACCGTCACCAAAAGCGGGCGATTTGAACATTGGCTGACCCCGGCCACAAGGGAAATCTCATTGGATCTCGAAACGCAGAAGCGGGTGGGGTAGAAGACGCTCAGGATCCGGCACCGAGGCAGAATGTCACATGGGATCTGCCGGGAACCTCTCTCGAACTCGTTCCACGCTCGACGGCGGTTCATGTGTGCGTCGATCTGCCCACAGGACTGGGCAGCTTCAGATCGAATGATGTAGCGCCGATGTCCCATCAAAAGACACATGCTTACATAGTGAACATTTCAAAGATAATCGGGCCGGGCGGAGGAGTGGGATAGCAAAGGGGGGGCTTGAGAATCAGCTCACGTTGCTGATTTTCCGGGCGGCCATGTATCGAGAAATGGGCCCCTCGGTGGGGCGAAAACCAGCTGTATGCAGCAGATTTCGTAACCCCCTCTTTCCCAATCCCCCCCTCTTGTCCGGCCCGAGATAAGTGGAGCGACTCAGTCAAAGCACTGCGCGCAAACAAACACTCTGCTACCAGCCCGAGCGTTCGACGAGCTTCCTCGGCGGCGGCAGCCACGGGGGGCCGTTCAAGTGGGCAAGAAGAGGATGATGGGGTACAGTTTGACGCCGCGCCCGTACATTTAAGTCGGGCCTGTCCCTCTACAGGAGGAATATCCAAAACTACTCAAAATAATCATGACCGACCCACGAACCCGGAAAGGAATATAGAAATGTAACGCATGGCAACCTTTCCAACGACACCTGATTGGGTGACGGGCAAATGAAAATGCTGAGTGTATCGATCTTGATGTACCCTGCCGAGGGCTGTGCTGTGCTGCGCTGTGCTGAATTGCGATGTGCCATGCCGCGATTGTGCTGTATAGCGTCGTGGACCGAGTCCTCCTTTGCATCCGAGTGGTGACCGAATTGATCTGGATCTTAAGCTCGAGCTGCCTGAACAGATAGTAGCTGCCCCAGAGCTAATTGACAAGGGGGCATGCCAAGAGGACGCGCCGCGAAACGTCCCGAGGGACGCGCCAGGCGACGTGCCAGGGGACGTGCCATGGGGTCGCACCGCGGGACGTGCCAAGAGGCCGTGCTACGGAACGTGCCAATGGATGTGCCAGGGGACGCGCCACGCGACGTGCCAGGGGGTCTCGCCAAGGGACGCCCCACGGAACGTGCCAAAGAACGTGCCACATTGCAATGCTGAGTGTATCGATCTTGATGTACCGTGCCGAAGTCTGTGCTGTGCTGCGCCGTGCTGAATTGCGATGTACCATGCCGCGATCGTGCTCTATAGCGTTGTGCATCGAGTTCTCCTTTGCATCCGAGTCCTGCCCGAACTGATCTGGATCTTAAGCTCGTCCTGCCTTAACACATAGTATCTGCCGCAGAGCTAATTGCCAGGGGGACATGCCAGGAAGACGCACCGCGAAACGTCCCGAGGGACGCGCCAGGCGACGTGCCAGGGGACGTGCCATGAGGACGCACCGCGGGACGTGCCAAGAGGCCGTGCTACGGAACGTGCCAATGGATGTGCCAGGGGACGCGCAACGCGACGTGCCAGGGGGTCTCGCCAAGGGACGCCCCACGGAACGTGCCAAGGAACGTGCCACATTGCAATGCTGAATGTACCGATCGTGATGTACCGTGCCGAAGTCTGTGCTGTGCTGTGCCGTGCTGAATTGCGATGTACCATGCCGCGATCGTGCTCTATAGCGTTGTGCATCGAGTTCTCCTTTGCATCCGAGTCCTGACCGAACTGATCTGGATCTTAAGCTCGAGCTGCCTGAACACATAGTAGCTGCCCCAGAGCTAATTGACAAGGGGACATGCCAGGAAGACGCGCCGCGCAACGCCCCGAGGGACGCGCCAGGCGACGTGCCAGGGGACGTGCCATGGGGACGCACCGCGGGACGTGCCAAGGGGACGCGCTACGGAACGTGCCAATGGACAAGCGTTTCGCTCGAGACATCCTGTCAAAATCCTCATGCTAGACATCCGCCCGAGCGACCTGGACACGTGAAAACAAGCGTTTCGCTCAACACACCCTCAACACATTCTCATGCTAGACATCCGCCTGGGCGAACTGGACACGTGAAAACAAGTGGTTCGCTCGAGACATCCTCAACACATCTTCATGTGAGACGTCTGCATGGGTGACCTGGGCACGTGAAAACAAGCGTTTCGCTCGAGACGTTTTCAACACATCCACATTCTAGACATCCGCCTGGGCGACCTGTACACGTGAAGGCAAACGTATTGCTCGAGACATCCTCGACACATCTTCATGATAGACATCCGCCAGGGCGGCCTGGACACTTGAAAACAAGCATATCTCTCGAGACACTCTTAACACATCCTCATGTTAGGCATCCGCCTGGGTACCCTGGACACGTTCAAACAAGCATCTCCATCGAGACTTCCTCAACACATCCTCATGCTAGACATCCGCCTGGGGGACGAGGACGCGTGAAACCAACCGTCTCGCTCGAGACATCCTCAACAAATCCTGGCGCCAGACCTCTGCCTGGGCAACCTGGAGGCGTGAAACCAAGCGTCTCGCTCGAGACATTTTCAAGACCTGGGCACGTGAAAACAAGCATTTCACTTGAGAGATCCTCTGAATTCTGGTCCCCAGGAGAAGACAGTCTATGACACAAAACAAGCGTTTCGCTCGAGACATCCTCAACAAATTCTGAAACACAAGCGTTTCGCTAGGGACATCCTCAAAATTCTAATTCGCCGGCCCTACGCGACCTTGTTGTTTATCGCAAAATAAGTTCGCCGGCCCTACAGCTGTCAGAACCGGGGGTAAACACACTAAAAGAGAACCCTGGGCCTAAGCACTTTCCGGGAAAATCATACGGGGACTATTTTGTTTACTATTTTTGAACATGTTTGGGGTACAGTTTTTGTATTCCAAAATCCACCTGTAGGGGGACAGGCCCGTCCTAACTGTACACCAGCATCCCAAAATACAACAACAGCAACGTCCCGAGGGGATGTGAAATCCACGTCGACCTCATGACTGCCAGGGGTCACCCACATGGACGTCGAAGACAAGAGCCAGCCGACCCGCGGCAGCGTGGCAACAAGGGCAGATGCAGGGTCTTTAAGGTCGCCCCAATGAGTATCCAGGGAGACACTGAATATAGCTCACGTGAGGGCCTCGTCCCATCAGTGCCGCGGAAGCAGCCCATTTCAGCGAGAAACCAACCACATCATAATCACATAAACATGACGAGAAACCGCAGGGTTCACAATCCTGTCAAGCGCAAGGTCCATAGTAATGCCACGATGAGACCGAGATGAGAAGGCCACGCGGTAAAAGAAACGAAACTCGTTAATGTTCGGTGTACTCATGCCCAGAACAGAAGCGCCGTAAGAAGCAGCAGGCAAATGCTCCTGCCGAACCAACCGATCAACGGGCCCCCCCGCCTTGCGAAGGCGCGCAACGAGCTAAACATCTTTAAGACGCATGTTCCAGACTCTGCGAAACAGCCCGCGCCAAGGGGCCAACGAGAAATCCACGCCAAGATTACGTGCTACAGCCGGGAGCGCCTTCGGCGACAGCCTCAACCACCGCCCGAACAACGGCAGGGTCGGAACACAACAAGATGAGTTTCTTGGCATCCAGAGACACATGGAGGCCAGCGTTCTCGGACCAGGACCGCATCAACGAGAAGGCCACGATGGGCCCCTGGTCTATCAAGAAGCGTACAGTGCCTATCACAATGTATTGATCGTCGTCGGCAGCAGCTCCGTACTGAGCGTACTTACGGAGTCCAGTCTGAGAACATCCAGCTCTGGCACGGTCATGCAACTCATCAGCAAGTCCGCGAACGCGCAGCCCGCAATGATCGTCCGAGTCGCCTGGACAATGTCCCCGCAGACGCCCTGCACAGAGATGCACCAGGGTCCCTCGTACAGCTTCAGGAGGAACCTCAGCAGCCAGGGGTTGAATCTGAACGCCACGGCCCTGGGGACCAAAATGTGGTGAATAACGTGCTCCGGCGCCTTCGCAATATTAAGCAATAAAGCTAAGCTGGCCCAGCCACGAGCGCGAGCCGCTTCAGCCATCACGGACTGCCGCCAGACGCATGGCAAGCTGGACTTGCCCGCGGTGCGTGCCAAAGAGATACTCCCGAGAGGTAGATCGAGCACATCGCTGCCCCGCAGTGCGCCGCAGCCAGCGCATAAGACTGCGAACTGTGGCAGCGAAGCGAGCGACGGGACGATCAGCGGCACCCTTCGGGATCAAGGACATACTCGCGTGGCTGGACGGTTTCCCCTGGGGCCGTAGGCGACCCGAGGAGGGGAGGGCGAGGGGGAGGAGGAGGAGGAGGTGGAGGAGGGGGACGGGGAGGAGGAGATGGAGGAGGGGGAGGAGGGAGGAGGAGGAGGAGGAGGGAAGAGGAGGAGGAGGAGGGTTAGAAAGAGGAGGAGGAGGAGGAGGAGGACGGGTCGCTTAAGCCCTTTAGAGAAATCATCCGTCGTGATCACCGACGTAATCACGTGGCTCGCCTGAGCAGGCGGGCGGCTGGCGCGCAGCATCGCGTGCCATAGTTCGAGAAGGCACATCAGAGCGCCTTCTGAGAGCTGCGCCACACGGCGTGGATGGAGCCAATCACATCCAACACTGGTCCTGACCTTGAATCGCGAAGCAAGCTTACCAATTTGACGAGGCGACGGCATTACCAAGGGGGGAGGAGGAGGAGGAGGAGGAGGAGGAGGAGGAGGAGGAGGAGGAGGAGGAGGAGGAGGAGGAGGAGGGACAGCAAGCGCACATCGGGGACGCACTGACCCGGGTCAGTGCAAACCCAGGTCAATCCCTCGTCTCTTGATGGAAGCTGTGCGAGGGCTGGCAAATCCGTGGCTGCTAAAACGGTTTTCCCAAGACAAACAATGATCGAACCACGAACCCGGAAAGGAATATAGAAATGTAACGCATGGAAACGTTTTCAAAGACACCTGATGGGGTGACGGGCAAGTGCAATGCTGATTGCATCGATCTTGATGTACCGTGCTGAGGGCTGTGCTGTGCTGCACCGTGCTGAATTGCTATATGCCATGCCGCGGTTGTGCTCTATAGCGTCGTGGATCGAGTCTTCCTTTGCATCCGAGTCCCGACCGAACTGATCTGGATCTTAAGCTCGAGCTGCCTGAACACATAGTAGCTGCTCCAGAGCTAAGTGACAGGGGGACATGCCAGGAGGACGCGCCGCGAAACGTCCCAAGGGACGCGCCAGGCGACGTGCCAAGGGACGCGCCATGGGGTCGCACCGTAGGACGTGCCATGGGGACGCGCTACGGAACGTGCCAATGGATGTGCCACGGAATGTGCCAGGGGACGCGCCACGCGACGTGCCAGGGGGACTCGCCAAGGGACGCCCCACGGAACGTGCCAAGGAACGTGCCAACATGCAATGCTGATTGTATCGATCTTGATGTACCGTGCCGAAGTCTGTGCTGTGCTGCACCGTGCTGAATTGCGATGTGCCATGCCGCGGTTGTGCTCTATAGCGTCGTGGATCAAGTCCTCCTTTGCATCCGAGTCCTGACCGAACTGATCTGGATCTTAAGCTCGAGCTGCCTGAACACATAGTATCTGCCGCAGAGCTAATTGACAAGGGGACATGCCAGGAGGACGCGCCGCGGAACGTCTCAAGGGACGCGCCAGGCGACATGCCAGGGGACGTGCCATGGGGACGCACCGCGGGAAGTGCCAAGGGGACGCGCTACGGAACGTGCTGGGTACAAGCGTTTCGCTCGAGACATCCTGACAAAATCCTCATTCTAGACATCTGCCTGAGCGACCTGGACACGTGAAAACAAACGTTTCGCTCAACACATCCTCAACACATTCTCATGCTAGACATCCGCCTGGGCGAACTGGACACGTGAAAACAAGTAGTTCGCTCGAGACATCCTCAACATATCTTCATGTGAGACGTCCGCCTGGGTGACCTGGGCACGTGAAAACAAGCGTTTCGCTCGAGACGTTTTCAACACATCCACATTCTAGACATCCGCCTTGGCGACCTGTACACGTGAAGGCAAACGTCTCGCTCGAGACATCCTCAACACATCTTCATGTTAGACATCCGCCTGGGCGGCCTGGACACGTGAAAACAAGCATATCTCTCGAGACACTCTTAACACATCCTCATGTTAGGCATCCGCCTGGGTACCCTGGACACGTTCAAACAAGCATCTCGATCGATACTTCCTCAACACATCCTCATTCTAGATATCCGCCTGGGCGACGAGGACGCGTGAAACCAAGCGTCTCGCTCGAGGCATCCTCAACGAATCCTGGCGCTTGACCTCTGCCTGGGCAACCTGGAGGCGTGAAACCAAGCGTCTCGGTCGAGGCATCCTCAAGACCTGGGCACGTGGAACCAAGCATTTCACTTGAGAGATCCTCTAAATTCTGGTCCCCAGAAGAAGACAATCGATAACACAAAACAAGCGTTTCGCTCGAGACATTCTCAACACATTCTGAAAAACAAGCGTTTCGCTCGAGACATCCTCAACTGTTTAATTCGCCTGCCCGACGCGACCTCGTTATTTATCGCAAAAGAAATTCGCCGGCCCTACAGCCGTCAGATCCGAGGGGTAAACCTCTAAAAGAGAACCCTGGGTCCACGCCCTTTCCGGGAAAAACACAAATTCCCGGAATCAAGCTCCACGCACTGAATATAGTAAACGGGCTGCTCCCCGGAAGCAAAGAACAACCTCCCGGAGCTCCGTTTTGGCAGCCACGGGCCTGCCAGCCGTCGCCCGGCTTCTGATCCTGAGCTCCGCTCGCGAGCGCAGAGAAGCATGCCGGACGCCCGCTCTCCTCGGGACCCGGCGCCGCAGCCTCGCCGCCGCGCATTGGGGCGCCCCTGGCCCCCCGACGGCGCGCGCGCGAGGAGGGATTCCAGAAGGCCTTGGCCGCGCGCGGAGGGCCATGACGAGCACCCTCTCGGGGGGCGCGCGCAGACATGGGCTTGGCGCGCGGTCGCCACATCCATGGATCGGGGGAGGTGCCCTCCCCCAAATGCGGCCAGTGACGCCTCGCTCGGCGGCGGAAGTTCGCGATCTCCCACCGAGGCGGGGCCCCGTCGCTGATCCACGGCCCCTTGATCCATGTCTGCGATCGCCTGACCCTCAGGGCTGGGTCCTGAGTCCGACGTCGCGGACACGTGCGACCGGCCAAAATATCAAGACTGGACCCCCTGAACCTCCCGTGCGTCCAAGGGACCGAACAAGATCCTCGTCGTCGTCCTCCTCCTCCTCTTCCTCCTCCTCCTCCTCCTCCTCCTCCTCCTCCTCCTCCTCCCCCTCGTCCTCCTCCTCCCCTTCCCGCTTCCTCCTCCTCCTCCTCCTCCTCCTCCTCCTCCTCCTCCTCCCTCATCCTGCCTCCTCCTCCTCCTCCTTCTGTTCCTCCTCCTCCTCCTCCTCCTTGGCCTCCTCCTCCTTCGCAACCCTCTCCTCCGCCGTCAGGCCAGTGCGGTTTTCATGTGCACCGCTATGGCGGCCAAGCCGCGCAGACCGGGCGCCCGCTGGCACCGCGCGGTCATGCGGTGTACCGAAGATAATCCCATGTGGGTTGAGGCATGTCCCCTCCCCACCCCCTCCCCTTCCCCTCCTGGGGGCGATCGCTGCCGCCCCCATCCTCTCGTACCCTCAGAAAAGGAAGGCGGCGCGGCCCCTGGGTTACAAAACCCATGGGTGGACGTTGTGCGCACTTTTGGCCGGAGAGTGGCCCGCCCCCCCCCCCCACTTCCAACCCCTTCCCAGGTCCTCGTAGCCAGGTTTGAGCCCTGGCAGGTTGGGTCCTTCGCTCCAGCAGGATGTCTTTCGCCCCTTTGTTGTGAATTGCGACATGAACTGGGGTTCCAAAGGTAGACGTTCTTGTGGGGCTCGGGCGCGGAAAAACGCTTCAATTCTTGTGGGCGGGATGAGTCTCGCTTTTTCAGCGGGCTTCCCCCAAAACGCATTCGGGGTGTGGTGTTCCCCCCCGGGACGACTAGGTATTAGCCTGTTCAATGGAGTCAGAGGTCGGTCCCAGCTTGTGCCCGCGACCACTTCGTGCACGAACGCCCCCGCGTTGATGCGCGCCGCTGTATAGCATATGAAAGAGCAACACGCTGGCATATGACGCAGATGCTCGATTAGACATACACGAAATCATTGGTGAGCAGCAGGTTGGCGACGAAGTTGGTACATCATCTTGCCTGGCTCAGTGAACATCTCTGCTTTGTCACACCGTAAAATAACAAGGGCCATCTCGCAAGCAGCTCGGGGCAAGCGGACACGGCCTCCGAGGTGCTCAGCTTGTGGATTGCAAATCCAACCCGGCTTCGACGTCACGCGAGGGACCGAAGTCCAGAACTCAGAATCGAAAGCCAATGTATGCTGGATCTCTGAGCGTTGGCGCTGAAAGTGCGGGCGCCCTCCCAAAACGTGACGAAACGATGGTACCAGATGTCCACAATGCGGCCTCCCCTCAGGTCCAAAACCTCCACCTGTCGTCGACCAGGTGACCCACCGACTTGTGTACTCGATGATCATCCGCTGGGCCCACTTCTAGTAGCAAGCCCTGTCGGTCACTGTGACGAAGGTACTTAAAACGAAGGGCCTGCACATGATACGTCCTATTCGCCCACAAGAAACTGGACCAAGTGAGCTTCGTGTCCGTCATATTCTTGGTGTGGGCTGGATGCAATAAGACGTTCTGGCACCACCACCTGCCCATACACCACCAGGTGCAGCTGGTCCTCCAGACAGCCGTGGCCAAGGACTTGGCCGTGGCCGCAGGTGGTGGTACCACGAGTGGGGATGCTCACAACCACAGCGGTCTCAAATATGCCATTGCCAGCTTCAGCCTGACCTGGTTTGACCCAGGGATAGATGCAAGGACTGACATACCATGGACAAGCTTCTGCCAAGCTCCACGAGGTAGATTGGGATGTACTGGATTTGTCGGATAGCATGCAACACCGAGATGTTCTATGAGTTTCGACTGCGCGTCCTGGCCTGACCATACTTGACGTTTGGTCGCGTGCTCCTGGTACCCGATGCTCGCGTCGAACCCCTGGGTAACCTCTAGGTCGTCCTTGACTAATTCTGGACTCTGTGCCACGATGGATCTGCCATCCAAGAGCAGGCAGGCGGTTCTTGCATATCGGCTGCCATGGAACCGGCGCAACAATCATTGCAGACGGCGCCGCGGAATCTCCTTGCGGAAGGCAGCAAAAAGGCCGAACGGGCCCTGTGAATTCTCCTTGTATGCCGCGCACCATTGGTCCTGGCCGCGCCGCCAGACAAGCTTGCATCACTGCGTCGGGTAACTCGGGCCGGTCAAATGATTCAAGCGCAATCGAGTGAGAGATACGATCATACCCCCATCGAGAGATCCAGTTCGGCACCGTCTGTCCCGCCAGCGCAGCCTGTCAACAATCTGGATACAGCGCGAGGTACCGAGCTGCCCTTCCTGCTCGCCCATTGGTTCTCAGGGGGGCCAGGAGTGGCATTCGCAAGAGCTCGAAACCATGTTCTGAGGAGCGCCGATCCGACCGCGATGGGAATGGTGTCCGCTACGCCTTTCAAAAGGCCTGCGGCGCTCCAGAGGGCTTCCTCGGGCAGCTTTCCCCGGAGACTCGCCGGCCCCTGGCTCGCGAGCACCCGCAGGTCGTAGTGCTCGCGGGTGATCTGTGGGGACACCTTTGGAGCAATACGTTGATCACGGAACGTCTAGCCACCTAGGCCCGGGCTGCCTTTCGCCAACTTAGCAGCATCCAAGAACTCCTCGCACGATGGTGCCCAATCCTGTGACATCGAAAACTTCGGGAAGGTGATGCCATGAGCATGCTGCTGCCAGGCGTCGATGCGCGGGGCGTCGTCACTCTGGCGGGCCCCAAAGCTGCCCCCCATTGGTCCCTCATCTCATACGCAACGCACGATTGTGAGGGAAGTGTCGTTTTGAAAAGAGGAATGGTGCGCCGCCGTATATCCGAAGACCACGCATAGAAGCGTTGTAGGCACTGCCGGGCAGCATTATCCTGCAGGCGTCGCTGCTCAACGTTGATGCCCGATGAGAGGGAGTTGAGTGCGCCGGCGTAGCTCAGCAAGCCAGTCGCTGGTAGGTGGGGCAGGTGAGGAAGGTCAAGCGCTGCCTTCGTCACCTGCACATAATGGTCTGTGCGTTGCATGATGGTGCCCAACGCGCCCTGCCAAAGCTGCTCAGCAAGCCGTCGATGCAGGCGTTAGCGGCGCCGTTGTGCGATAGGCTGATCCAGACGATATGCTGGCGAGTGTCGCGTGGCCCTGGTGGTCGGCGCGGAGCCGTTGCCGCGCTCGGCAGTGCGCTCCATCGTGGCACGCCCTCGTTCCACTGCAGTAGTCAAAGCGTGCTCAGCTCGCTCGCTCGTGCCAATGCCTCCGTTGGACAACCAGGTCTGGCCCCTGGAAGTCATCAACAGTTGGAGGTCCGAAATCTGCGTCCATCAGCTCCTGCACGAGGCGTCGCTCGTCGTCCGACGGCGCTCTGGAAGACGCGCGCGAAGCTGTGCGACTCATGCGCGTGGGTGCTACGCTGGCAAGTGGGAGCGCCAGCTCGTAAGTCACCAAGCCATGGTGAGGCGCGCCAGGGAGTAGATGCGCGCTTCTCTGCAGGGGGGGCGGGCCATCTCCGAAATCCAGTGCGCGCGTGCGGGGGCGTCGAGACCGCAGAAGTGCACGCGTCAACCCCTGGGGCTCCACGGCGCATGATATGCGACGTCGTCGTAAGCAGGTGGGCGGCCCTCCAGCTGAGGTCGCCGATGACATAGAGCGGGTGGCCCAGGTGGCCTAGGGTCTGCAGCGATGCAGAAGCCTGTTTGCACCAGGATCTGTCAAGCCCCCGCGGGCCGTAAACCAAGACAATGGACGCTTGTGCCGCCCTGGCGCCCACCGCCCTGCGGTGCAAGAAATCGCGGCGGATAATCGTAGTAGGACCCAAAGAGCGCTTGCACCATGTTGCACATCCTCCGCGGCGAGGCGCGGCGGTAAGTTGACCTCGAAGCTGAGGCGGCGGTTCTGAGAAAGCCATAGACCATCCAAACTGCTGAGCCAATTTCAAGGCCCATCGTTGTCGCAGTTCGCGGTGTCGGGTCTCCTGCGAATGCATCGCATCGCGCCGGCTGCGGATGCTGCTAGACTCTCCAAGACCGTCGTCAGGCGTGCTTTGCCAGCACTGTGACGTTGATCGAACGTATTTGAATATGGGGAACTTGCGCTTGGAGCTCTTCAGGCCCCCGACCATCATCATCTAATGCTGCTCCGCGGCGGCGCTGTCGTGAAGACGAGGCTCTCGGAGGTGTAGATCTCTTTGGAGCTGTTGGCGTCGGTGAAACTGGCGTCGGCGATGCTGAGGGCGTCGCTGGCGTCGCGCTTGGCTCGACACTCGCAGGCGATGTCCTCAGGCGTTAACGTGGCGCGCGCGAAACATAATCTGCTTGGTCTGCGCAAACAGCCATTGAACTCGGCCCAGCACATACAGGCGTTGAATTGCGTCGTGCCTTCTTGGTCGGGGGAGGAGCCACCGAAGACGATGCGGCAGCAGAAACTCGAGATGGGCGCGCTGGCGTGGCCGCGGTCTTCCGCGGCCGCGCCGCGCCGGGCCCCTGGGAAGAGCTGGCCCCGCGCGGGGGAGAGCGACCTCGCCCCGGAAGCGGGCCCCGCCGCGACGACGCAGCCGCTGGCGATGGGCGGTCTCCCTGGGCAATGGCCCTGCTCGGCTGCAAGCAACCTCGCCCCAGAGGCGGACCCCGTCACCGTATTTGGCCGCCGGGGGACTCCCGACGGGGAAGAAGAGGGCGTCGTGGATGCAGCTGGCCGTCGTAGAAAACGATCCAACTGTTGCCTATCCCCGCGGGCCACCAGATGCGACGCTGTAGTCGTCGCCCCTCTCCTTCTTCACGTGGTTATGGTAGTGCTCCCTGCCATGGCGGCGGTGGCGCTCGGCGCAGCAGCCTGGTTGGACCCGTCGCTTGCGCGGGTACCTCGTCGCGCGAGCACCCCTCCCCCGTGATCTCGCTGGCCTTCTCCTGGCCCAGCATGGGCGCCAATGCATCCTTGAAGGTGGCCCCTGGAGGACGTACTCGGCACGGGATGCCCTTGAACTTGCAAAGGGTCAAGCCCTCCAGGAAGCCGAACGCGCCCAAGCTGCGTTGATCTTTGCCCTCCGTAGTGCAGTCGAACAGGCGCCTCCAACTCCGAGGCGCTGGCGTCGAAATTCTGGTGGCTCTCTGGGTGGGCGGCTGCCCTGACAGTCGCGCCTATGAGCATGCGACTGCTTGAACGTCGCGCTCGGGTTCTGCCCCTCAAGGTCGGGCCCCCGCCCGCAGGAACGGTCGTGGCAGTCGAAGGTGCCTGCCTCGCGCTCAGCTGCCGCATCCGGGAGTTGATCCTCATGAAGGCCGAGAAGACTGTGAGCACAACGCGTGGATGGAGGCTTCGGCGAGGCCTCCGCCTTGGCGCTTGGCAGGCCCAAGATACTCCGGATTCGCTGCGAGATCAAGGTGCGCGATGATCGCGCAGGCGTCGGGGCAACAAGGGGCCGCTCGGGCGACTTCGCAAGTGGCGGCGTGGGTGGGCCTGGAGCCCTGCGCGCACCTATCGATGGCAAGGATGAAGCCGCGCTGCGTCCACCTCCTGTGTAGTGATGCGGGTAGGGCTTCGCGTTCCTCCCCAATCGGCCTCGATGGCCGCGGGGGGCGGCTCTGTGCCCGCCAGAAGCTGGCAGTGGCCCTCAACGAGGATGAGCCAGCTCTTCAGCATGACCTTGACGTGCACAGGGGCCGCGAACAAGTGCCACTGGTCCTTCTGCTTCTGCCGCGCACTGAAGTCGGCCTGCATGGCTTGGGCCGCCGCCGTGATCGCCCTCGAAGTCGCCCGCGTGCTCGCCTCCGCCTGATCGGCCGCCTCGTCTCGGTTGAACTTTAGCTTGAACATGTCTGCCGCCGCCGCGTTCCTCAAGTTGGCCTGGAGCTCACCCCCTGGCCTGATGTCCACCTCCGTCAACGGCTTCGCGTTCGTCTTGCTCGCGTAGGCGTGGAAGGCACTGCAATAGAAACTGCCCCCTTGACCTCCACTATCCCTGGGCTTGAAGTATGGTTGCCAAGGTGGCGTCGCTGTCGTCGGAGCCGGCTTGGACCCAACTTGGGCCTGCTTCGCACCCTTGGTCTTCTGAGAGCCGCACTCCTCCTCCTTCTTCATTTGGACGCCTCCGTCCCCGTCCGCAGGTGGAGCAGCTGACGTCGAAGATGCAGAAGGCGTCGCTGCTGCTGCCGTCGACGCTGGCGTCGATGCCGCGTGCGTCGTCGCGAAACACGGCGAGGCCCAGGCAGTCGTCGGTGCTTTCGTCGGTAACGGTCTACTCTGTCCACGGCGTGGAGGTGCCAGGAAGGCCATGATCCCCGACATGAGCTCCATAGCCAGTCCAGTGACCAGCGTCTCAAGGTCTGCTCGTAGGAACCACTTCCGAGTTCCGCGTTCTTGACCCCCCATCCGCAGCCCAAGCTCGCACTTGATCGTCCTGAGTCCAAGAGGTTGGTGTCTTCTGAAAGATCCAGCGCGGCTATATGTCCGCAGCCACAACGGTAGTAGAGAGAAGCCCCAATGATCTGGAGCCGCTCGGCCGATGCACCAACCTTCCAGAGGCTGCTGCGGCCGCCCCTGCGACCCAAGAGCAGTGCGCGTGAGGGTCTTCGCCCTCGCGGAGTCGATGCCGCACTGGAACCAGCGCAGACCCCTGCTGGTTGAGAAAAACTCCATCCGGTAACTTGAAAGCCATGAAGTCTCGGACATATGGCGCACACACGATCAAGATAGCTGCCACCTCGCTCTCGTACGCCACTGGCCCTTTGGTCTTCAATACATGTTTGGCAAAGTCCGCATGCAAGACTAAGGCGGCCAATCTGGGCTTCTCTGAAGCCTGCTGGAACATCTAATATTCCGCGAAGTCCCTCGCGGTGGTTATGCGGAAACTCACGGGCTTCTCTGTGACCGTGGCGTCCACTGTGTCATCCTTGATACACGAGGGGGGTGCTGCACGGCGTGGGGCCTTCGGCTCAAGGAATAATACTTGAGTTCCCTTTTGAACAGCACCACCGCTCGGACCCTCGACAGCGATCTCCTGCTCAACCCAGCCCTCTTGAAGTGTCTTTTCGCCGAAGAGGATGTAAGTGGCCGAGAACCCGCTATGCCCACGAACCCCCGGCCGGTCCATCACTCCATTGTAGTCTTTGAAAGAACCACACACGATGATGGGAGGAGACGTCGTACTCAGATCCTTGTCTTTGATATGGGTCGCTTGCCAGATGAGGGCTCCGCCCCAACGGTGTGGGATAATCCTGTAGTTCTTCGTCTGTGCTGGCCGCTCAGGAGGTGATGTGGTAGCACCAGTAGCAGGCGTCGCGCCTGTGACCGAGTCCTTCAAGAGGTAAGAAGGAGTGGCCGCAAACTCATTGTGGGTTGGCGGCTCCGCCTGCGCGTCCGCCTGACTGATCAGGCGCACGAGGCGAGTGAGCAGTCGAGAGTTTCGGCGGCGGTGATCGCGCTGAGGTGCAAGTCGTCTCTGTGGACGTGGCGGTGCTAAAAGGCGGAGGCTGTGCAACCCCCACCAGGGCAGCCAGGTACATCACGGTCTTCTGGAGTTCAGCTAAGACTTGTAGAGTACCCCGTCTACGTCTCGCATACATGCTCTTCTTGCCTCCGCCGCCTCCCAGCAGCGGATCCTCCTCGGTGGGAGTCGAAACTGTGTGGTAGGTTGTCTCGCTGGAGTTCACCCTCACGTTTGGATATATCACCTCCGTGATGTTTGTTTGTTGTTGTTTTTCAATGCTTTGCTATGCTGCGGGGCAGCATCCCATTCTCACCGACGAGGAGGTGCATGACGTACAGAATGATGCGCGCCGCGGATGCGTACGCGAGTTCTGCCTTTACTGAGGCCGTAACCGCAATATCCCTTTCGGGGCCTTCATTCATTCCTCCTCCTCCCCTTCCTGGCACGTGGTTGCGCACCACACGTTCGTTCCGCCTACCTCAACAACTGGAATCGGACAGTGGCCGCGATCGCATTGGCTTGACGCTCATCGGCAACGATCTCTGTATATGCACGCTTACTACGGAAGACATTATAGTCCTCCTCCTCCTCCTCCTTTCAGCGAACCCTTTCAGTGAGGGCTCTATGCCGCGGCGGCGGCCGCCGCGGCGTAGCCCGTCAGTCCGACGGCCTCAGGTGGGCCCCGAACTCGTCCTCCTCGAACTTTTTTGCGACGGACGCCCCTCCTTCATCCTCCTCCTCGTCCCCCCCCTCCTCCTCCACATGCCCGTTGCGAAACGAATGCGGCGCCAGGATCTCAAGGGGCCCGTTGGCTTCGGCTCGGACGCATCCAGGCGCGGCCCCGGGCGCCGCCTCTGGGGGCCGGCGCCCGCTGGCAGCCGCAGGCGCGGCCTGCTCGCGTGGGCCCCTGGGAAGTCCCGACCCCCTTTCCAAAGACCGCCTCTTCATCCCGAACCGTTCTCTGACGGCGCCTGGGCCCGCTGCACCCCTGCTTGGAGCTAGGACCACGTCAGGTTCAGGAAACGGCCATCGCGCCACGCGTTCTCAGGTCCGGATGTGAGAGCGCTCCACGAACGAGAAAAAAAGAAACTCCAAGAAGACGCCCAGAGTCCGTTCCAGATATTTGATTTCCTTACAACGAAAATCTGGAGCCCATGAGAGCTGATGCGCTTACTTGCAACTCTCTATGGGCGTCGGGGCCTCCATGGAGGGCGACAACGTCCAGCAAATTTCCGAGGCGAGCTGTTCGGCGAGGAGGCCTGGAGAGCCCCTCGCGGCCAGAAGAACAGGAGGAAGAGGAAACGGAGAATGAGGAGGAGGAGGAGGAGGAGGAAACGGAGAGGAGGAAGAGGAGGAGGAGGAAGAGGAGGAGGAGGAGGAGGGGGAGGAGGGGGGGAGGGAGGGAGGAGGAGGAGGAGGAGGAGGAGGGGAGGAGGAGGAGGAGGAGGAGGAGGAGGAGGAGGAGGGGGGCGAGGAGGAGCACCCGCGCGCGGAGGCCCCGACGAGCCTGGCAGCCGCCCGCGCGCGGAGGCCCCGAGGAGGCGCGGCGGCCGCGGGGGGGGGGGCTTCGGCGAGGTCGGCCGAAGCCCTCGGGGGGCCTGTCCCTCTACAGGAGGAACATCCGAAACTAGTCAACAAATCATATGGGGACGACCTTCCTCGTATTTCTGGCAGTTTGCTCATGGAAATCTCTCGCCCAAAACCCTGTAAGGGGACGTGCCCAAACAAATCTGTCGCCCCAAACCCACCTGTAGGGCAGGAGAGCCCAGAATCGAATCGATAAGTCGAATCGGCGATCGAAAAATTAGTCGGATCGGCAGAAATATCGGCAGCCACAGTCGGAAGGAATCGGATCGGCTGAAATCGGCAGGCTTTTTTACGCATCCGGTGAGAACTCGGAGCCCAAATCGGAATCGGAATCGAATCGGAATCGGAACCCAAGTCGAATCGAATCGGAATCGGAATCCATCGAGATCGAATCGAATCGAATCGGGGCAATCGAAAGGAGCCCCGGGGGGGGGCGGCCCGCGGCGCGGGAGCGGCGATCTCCGCCGCCGCCCTCGCTGCTCCTCCGCCCTCCACCGGCAGGGGACCCGTCGACGAAGATGACGACCACGACGACGACGACGACGACGACGACGACGACGAGGAGGAGGGCGAGGACGAGGACGACGACAATCACGGCGACGACGACGACGACAAAGACGACGACGTCAACATGGCGCTCGCCACAAGAAGCCTCATGAATCCCCCACGCATCCGGCGGGAATCTTCCGGAATACTTCAGGAATCGACAAGACTCCACAGGAACCCTTCAAGGATCACCTTAGGTCCCTCAAGACTATTCGGGAGCCCGCGGCAGGAATCCTAAGGAATATTACACTTGAGAAAACCCATTATGTGGATGATTTGGAAGTTAATGCTATGGATCTTGAGATCGACTGTGATATCGATAATGAGATCGATACTGGAATCAATAGTGAGGACGATTGTAAGGTCGATCGTGAGACCAAGAGTGAAATCGATTCAATGAGATCGATAGTGAGATTTGATCGCGAGATCGCACATGCGGTCTCTAATAAAATCGCTTGTGATATCGAAGCTGAGATCGATTGTGAAATCGATGGTGAGATCGATCGAGAAGTGGGTCATGAGATCGATGGTGAAGACCGCTCGATAAGAAAATCGATCAAGAACCCGGGAACCCGGGAACCTCGCCGCCCTCCGAAATCGGCTCGGAACCTGGAAAAGGGAACCCGGGAACCCAGAACCCGGGAACCCAACGTGCGACCAAAATCGGCGGGAAACTTTCGCCAAATTCTTCAACTTCCGCGAGGATCCCTTCAGTGCAAGCACTGATTGAGGAATTTAGGGATCCTCGTAAACCGTCGAGGACTCCGCAGGAAACCTCAAAGCATGATCGGGAATCCATGAGGAATCCGCCGGGGATCACCAGGAATCTTTCAGGCGCCCTCAAGAATCCGAAGCATCGTTCAGGAATCCTTCAACTTCTTCAAGGATGACTTCGGGAATTCACAGGAATCAACTAGAATTCTCTTGGAAAACGATGGAATCCTCAGCGCAACGCGCGCGCAAGTCACGTTTCCTCCTCCTCCTCCTCCTCCCCCTCCTCCTCCTCCTCCTCCTCCTCCTCCTCCTCCTCCTCCTCTCCTCCTCCTGCCTTCTTCTCTTTTCCTCGCTGGATTAACCAACTGAACAGCCGAACTCCCCAGTTAATTGTGGAGGGAGGAGCAGGAGGAGAAGGAGGAGGAGGTGGATGAGGAAGAGGAGGAGAAGGGGCGAACAGGAGGAGCAAAGAAAGGGAAACGAAAAAGAAGAGGACGAGGATCAGGAGGAGGATGAGGAGGAGGATGGTGATTCTGCACTGCACTGCGAGAGTGAGCGCAACACTCTCGATGTTACCAATCAGCGCCTTGCTCGCTTCTCCCAATCAGTTGCGTTTTACATCAAGCCCTGTCTCAACATGGTGCTGAGAGAAGCTCGCACGGACTCGAGAACACGTTGTTCCGTTGTCCTTGCGGCCCGCGAAGTCTTGAAGACTCCAGCGGGGTTCTGTAGGATCGTGGAAGATTTCTGGACTCGTTCATTCCCTACTTCTTGTGGTTCTTGCGATGTCCTTCCTTCAGATTATTGGAGGCTTCTTGAAGGATCCCAGTAGGATGCGTGGAGGGTGGGAATGATGGGGATTCGCGGCTTTCCTTACAGCAGGCTCCGGATGATCTCTGCGAACTCCTCGAGCCCGAATCCCACGGGAACTCCTTTGGAGGGCCCTGCCGGGTTCTGGAAAAAAACGCCTGCGGAATTCCCGCTGGGATCCAAGCCTGGTCGAGCGGGCCGGGTCCTCACCCGGGGAAACCACAAAAAGGCACCGACACCGCCGCGCCCCGGACCCCCCCCGGGGTGAGTCCCGACCAGAACCCCGAGGCGAATCTAACGGTGGCGACGAACGCCCCCCAGGAGGCCCAAAAACGGGAAAACGAGGCAACGGTTAGCGGTATGGGTACCTTGTTCCTTCCCCTCTTTGGAATTATGTATGTATATACATATATATATATATATACATATGTATGTGTATATATATACACATGTATATATATATATGTATATATATATACATATACATATGTATGTATATATATACACACCTCTACGACCACCCTTCGGGTGATAAGGAGGTTCGGGAGGAGGAACCAACGTTTCACTCGATCGGTCTCACGATCGATCTCACTATCGATATCACCATCGATGTCACAATCGGTCTCGAAAGATCGATCTCACTCGATCGATCTCACAATATATCCCAGCCAATCTGTTTCATTCGATCGATCTCACAATCGATATGACTATGGATCTCACAATCGATATCACTATCGATCGCACAATGGATCTCGCATTCGGTAGAACTATCGATATGTCTATCAATCGCATAATCAATATCACAAACGACGTCATCATCATCATCGTCATCAACGTCATCAACCTCATCATCATCAACGTCATCGGGACACCATCATCATCAGCTCATCAACATCATCACCAACATGATCATCACCACCATCATCACCAACTGGACACCATCATCGTCAGCAACATCATCACCAACATCATCACCACCAGGCACCATCCTCATCATCATCATCATCATCGGAACACCACCATCATCGTCACCTCACCATCATGATCATGAACAACAGCATCAACATCATCATCGGGACGCCATCGTCATCATTATCAAAATCATCACCATTATCAACATCATCACCGGCACACAGTCATCACCGTCACCATCATCATCACCACCATCACCATCATCAACATCATCGGGACACCATCATCATCATCAACATCAGCGTCATCATCACCATCATTGGGCCACCATCCTCAAAATCATCGTCATCATCATCCCATCATCACCCGCATCATCAACATCATAATCGTCATCGGGAGAACATCATCGTCATCATCATCATCATCATCATCATCATCATCATCGGGACACCACCATTATCATCACCATCATCATCAACATCAACATCAACCGCATCATCATCATCACCATGATCGGGACACCATCATCATCATCCTCATCACCATCATCCTCAAATGATCCGCTCATTTAAACATCGCCAGGATCATCAACATCATCATCATCATCGGGACACCATCATCATCATCATCATCATCATCAGCATCATCATCATCATCATCACCATCAACATTAGCACGATCGGGGCACAATCATCATCACCATCGCCATCACCAGCAACAACATCATCGCCAACATCATCATCATCATCATCATCAGGACACCATCATCATCACCACCATCACCATCACCATCATCGTCAACATCATCATCATCATCATCATCATCATCATCATCATCATCATCATCATCGGGACGACACCGACGGGACACCGGCGGGACACTGGCGGGACACCGGGGCCCCCGAGCGGGACACCGGCGGGACACCGCGGGGCACCGGTTGCCGGAAGGGAGACTTGTGGTCTGGCCGCGCCTCAATTACAGGAAACTTATTTCTCGCCCGCCCACGACGCTTCGCCTCGCCTGCGCGCACGGCAAGCACGAACACGAAACCGAAACCGATTTCCAGGTAGGGGGCTCTCCGTTCCACTTCGATCTCCCCCCCACACCTCCGATAGAGAGAAAGAGAGAGAGAGAGAGAGAGAGAGCGAGAGAGAGAGAGAGAGAGAAAATGAGAGAGAGAGAAAGAGAGATGGGGAGCAACATATTCCCTCCCTGTGCCCGAGGCACTTCGCCAGGGAGGGTAGACATATGGATACCTTTTCCTCTCCGGATCACCAGCGGGCCGGATCAGGTCGGGCGGGCGGAACAGGAAACTGTGGACGGACGTGCTCCAAATCCGGTTTTTTAAAGCGCCTCTTCCGTGACTGTGGGGTCCCGTTTATTGGAGCGCTTTCTTTGGATTGATAGCTTAGGGGGTCCGGTTGAGTAAGGCGCCCCGTCGAAGAGGGGGCCCGGAGCATGTGGAGGGGGGTCCGGATTTTTAGGGGGGGGTCGATTAACAAGGGACTTGGAGTACGCTGCCTGGTCCAGCTGGCACGCGAGAGCTCCAGCGCGAGGGGTACGCCCTAGGATAGGTAGGGGTAGGCCCTTGGGATGAGCCTAGGGTAGGTCAAGTGGCAGGCCCTAGGGGTCAACCTACGGTAGGCCGAAGGGCGGGCACGGGAAAGCTTAGAGAAGGCCTACAGGGGTAGGCCCTAGGGGTAAGCCTAGGGTGGGCCGAAGGGCAGGCCCTAGGGGGAAGCCTAGGGTAGGCCTAAGGGAATGCCCTAGGGGTAGGCCTGGGGTCAAGTTGGCCAGCTCGAGAGAGCCAGAGGGCTCCGTCCACTCCCACCCGCCCTCCCGCAACATAAGAAGCAAGTGCGTCGCGTCCGACGCCCGTCGCTCATCTTATATCGCGGGCGGCTAGACGTTCAGCGCGCGACATGAACTGCGTCCTATTCCTGCCGCGTGTTGAGCAGACGGGAAACAAAACCGCGCGCGACATACGCCCGCCCAGCTCCTCAACCCGACGGGCCGCAGCGTCGACGACAAGAAAGTCCATGTTGACGAGCAGGCGTCCCCGCGCGATGTGCGCAGCGTGCCATTCCCGCTGCGCGATTCGCACCGCCGACGAACGAGAAAGTACATGCTGGCAAGAGAAACGTCGACCCTGCAGTGTTTTTTGACAGGTAGGACGGGGGGTCCCGCGTAGGGTTGGCCAGGCGTGCGCGCGCGATGTGCGCCGCGTCTCATTCCTGCTACAATTTTCTCAGCGTCGACGACAAGAAAGTCCATGTTGACGAGAAAAACGTTGACTTCGTATTGTTTTTGATGGGCAGGACCCGACCACCCGCTTAGGATTACCCTACCGATATTCACTCCGTCCCATTCCTGCTACACTTTTCGCATCTCGACGACATGCTGGCGAGAAAAAAAATGGAGTGTATGACGGCGGGGTTGCTATCGGCCGGCTAGGTGGGGATGTGGGGGTGCTTAATCATAGGAAGTAAGGATAGGTCTAGTGGTAGGACCTAGGGGTCAGCCTAGAGTAGGCCTCGGAGTAGGCCCTAGGGGTAGGACCTGGAGGTCAGCCTAGGGTAGGCCTAAGGATAAGCCTAGGGTAGGCCTCGGAGTAGGCCCTAGGGGTAGGCCCTAGGGGGAGGCCCCAGGGGTAGGCCTAGGGTAGACCTAGGGGTAGGCCCTAAGGGTAGGCCCAGGGTGGGCCCATAGGGTGGGCCTGGGGGTAGGCAGGACAGGTAGGCCCAAGGTACCCTCCGGGTTGTACACGGGCAGCGCTGCGGGCCGGAAAACATACGATTCTACTAGACTCGCCAAGTGGCAACGCAGAACAACAATCCCACTGTGCTCGTCACGCGGCAGCTCCTAGCCCAGGGGACGAAACACATAGTCTTCCATTACACTCGCCACGTGGCAACGCCACGAGGCGGACCAATCGCCTACTCGACTGCCCTCGCCTCGCGGCAGTGCAGCGCGCTCGGCACGCGGCAGCGCCCGAGGGGCGAAGCACGTCTGGGATGATATATACGAGCCACGTCGCAACGCAGCGCGGCGGGAGGAATACACCTCTACTGCACTCGCTAACGCAGCGGGCCAGAAAATACCATTCCACTCGCCTCGTCACGCGGCAACGCCTGGGAGGCGAAACAACTACTATTACATTGCACTCGCCACGTGGCGACGCAGCGTGACGGACAGACCACCGATCCAAAAGACATCAGACAACGGAAGACTGGAGACCGGAGAAACATCCGACAAATCGGAGACGGAGACCAGCGGGAGACCGGATCAACATCGGACAGCGGAAAGTCTCGCCCCTTTCGACAGCCCAGAGAAGCGTCGGGGCGGCAAGCTTGCGTGGAGTCTCTCCTCCCACGCTCTCCGGTCTTCCCGCCTCCTGATGCAGCTTCTCCTCCTCATGGAAGCGGCGGCACTCTTTTGAACGCC
Source organism: Prorocentrum cordatum (assembly GCA_963575745.1). Taxonomy (NCBI): domain Eukaryota; class Dinophyceae; order Prorocentrales; family Prorocentraceae; genus Prorocentrum; species Prorocentrum cordatum. The sequence goes on along the minus strand of CAUYUJ010018997.1, from coordinate 73,804 downwards.
ACGCGGTCGTGGTGGAGAAAGATAAAGGACGCCAAGAGGAAACCACACAGGCATCCGATAGAAAGAAGCCCGGCCGTCCGCATGCGGAACTCACCTGCGCGGTGGCTCAGCAAGCTGAAGCGACCGTGCAGAAATGACAAACGAGCGATCCGCAAAATAACATCAGAAATCGAGCAGTTGTGCGCAAGAGCGAGGGGGCTGTTCATATGGGAGGGAGGAAAGAAGCGAGGTCATATGGGCGCGAATGGTTGGGTGCTGGAGAATACCAGCTGCTAGACAAAAGTGAGCACAGATAGCATATTGGGATAAGTAGCTTCTGGCTTAAAAAGCAAAACTGCTCAGAAGGGTATCTCAGCTCCAGGTAACCCCTACAATCATCCAGTCAATCAATCACAAACAGGTGAGCCAGTGGCAACACAAATGCCGCGTGGCCACCTGACAAGTTTCAGCTGACCTTCAGATGGTATGCCGACAGCAAGCTCGTGAGATGACAGAATGCATATACACATTCGTAAGCTTATCGCAATTGGACGCGACCTACACGCTCAGCCTGCCAACTTGACACGGCCGCGCGTTAGTAGCATGCCGACAAATGCGTGAGTAATACACAAAAAGCTGAGCGAACATCCGCGGGCCCCTTGGGCCTCCAATGTGTGACATCATGCGCGGAAGACAGAAAGCGAGAGAGAGAGAGAGAGAAGGTGAGAGAAATATATACATATATGTAGAGAGAGCACCGCCGCTTTACTATGGAAAATTCCCCCCCCCTCTTCCTCCGGAACCCGGGGGCCCCCCCCCCTCCAGAAATCCCCCCCCCCCTGCTGGACCCCCCCCCCCCCCCCCCCCGCCCCCCCTTCCCCCAACAAAACCCCCCCCCTCCCCTAACCCCCCCCCCTCCTCTCTGGAAAACCGGGGGGGGGTCACTACCAGTTCGAACCCCCCCCCGAGGGGGGTCACTACCGGTTCGACCCCCCCCCCTTCCCCTCGAAAACCGGGGGGGGGGGGTCACTACTGGTTCGACCCCCTCCCCCCTCGAAAACGTCACTACCGATTCGAACCGCTCCCCCCCCCCAAGCTCACCGCCAGCAAACGACTCCCGGTCCCTACCACCGTCCGCACCACATCCCCCACTGCTGTCCCCAGCACCACTGTCCTCACCACCACTGTCCCCAGTGGGTCCACCACCGTTCCTACTGTCCCCACCAGTGCCCCCACCACTGTCGCACGATCCCCACTGTCCCCACCACAGTTCCCACCACGGTTCCACTCTCCCCACTTTCTCCACGGCCTCAACCACTGCCCGACTGTCCCCACTGTCCCCACTGTTCCACTGTCTCCTCCGCTGTCCCACTGAACTGTCCCACTGTTCCCACCACTGTCCCCACTGTCCCCACCACTGTCCCCACTGTACCTCTGTCCCATTGTCCCACCACCGTCCTCGCCACCGCCCTCACCACTGTCCCCACCACCACTGTATCCTCCACTGTCCCACTGTTTCCACCACATTCCCACTGTCCCCACACTACTGTGCCCACCACCACCGTCCCCATCACTGTCTCACTGTCCCCACTGTTCCCGCCATTGTCCCCGCTGCCCCCCACCAGTGTGTCAATGTCCCCACTCTCCCCGGCCCGGCGGCGAAGGGGGGGGGGGTTCGAACCGAACCTGTAGTGACCCCACCCCGGTTTTCGAGGGGGGGGGAGGGGTTCGAACCGGTAGTGACCCCTGCCGGTTTTCGAGGGGGGGGGGTTGGAACCGGTAGCGACCCACCCCCCTGATGGACTGTGTTGGGGGGGGGGGTCGATCCGGTAATTACCCCCCCCCCCCCCGGTTTTCTGGAGGGGGGGGGCTCGAACCGGTAGTGACCCCACTCCCGGTTTTCCGCCAGCAGCGATAGAACACGCTCTTTCACCGAGAGGGAGAGAGAAACAAACAAATATACCGTATATGCGTCGGGCAGACGCTATCATGGATTACAGATCCGTGGACCTGGCGCGCGGGCGCCAAAGCGCCAGATCCACGGATCGGAGAAAGCAGCCCCGAAACATGAGGCGCGCGCCGATTCCCCACGGAAGCGGGACTCGTCGCCAATCCACGCGCCTCCAATCGAGTGCGATTACCGAAGATCCATGTGTGAGAGCCTCCCCCGTGACCACAACCTGGTCGCTTGAGGCGAGGGTTAGGTCGGGCATGTCCCCCATGCCGGCGGATTTTTTGGACGAAACGCTAAAAACAGCCAAAAGACATACCCCCCAAATGCCCGAAAATTCACAAAAAAATAGTCGCCCTATAATTTTTCGACGATTTCTGAATTTGTCCTCCTGTAAAGGGCCAGGCAGGCCCGACTGGAGGTGCGGGGGCGCGGGCGGCGGACCCCACCCCGACCCGCTCCTGGTGCCCCCTTCTGGGGCTCCCGGCCGGCCCGGGAGCGCTCCGGAGCGCCGCCAAAAGCGTCCGCGCTGCCCCATGCAGGAGGGCTTGCAGGAGCCCATATCCGGCTCCCGTAAGCCCTCCTGGGGCCTACAGAAGCTCTCCAGCCCTCCAGAAGCGTCCGCGCTGCCCCAGGAGGGCTTGCAGGAGCCCGTATCCGGCTCCCGTAAGCCTTCCTGGGGCCGAAGCTCTCCAGCCCTCCAGAAGCGTCCGTGCTGCCCCAGGAGGGCTTGCAGGAACCCGTATCCGGCTCCCGTAAGCCCTCCTGGGGCCTACAGAGGCTCTCCAGCCCACCAGAAGCGTCCGCGCTGCCCCAGGAGGGCTTGCAGGAGCCCGTATCCGGCTCCCGTAAGCCCTCCTGGGGCCTACAGAAGCTCTCCAGCCCTCCAGAAGCGTCCGCGCTGCCCCAGGAGGGCTTGCAGGAGCCCGTATCCGGCTCCCGTAAGCCTTCCTGGGGCCCGAAGCTCTCCAGCCCTCCAGAAGCGTCCGCGCTGCCCCAGGAGGGCTTGCAGGAGCCCGTATCCGGCTCCCGTAAGCCTTCCTGGGGCCGAAGCTCTCCAGCCCTCCAGAAGCGTCCGTGCTGCCCCAGGAGGGCTTGCAGGAGCCCGTATCCGGCTCCCGTAAGCCCTCCCGGCGCCTACAGAAGCTCTCCAGCCCTCCAGAAGCGTCCGCGCTGCCCCAGGAGGGCTTGCAGGAGCCCGTATCCGGCTGCCGTAAGCCCTCCTGGGGCCTACAGAAGCTTTCCAGCCCTCCAGAAGCGTCCGCGCTGCCCCAGGAGGGCTTGCAGGAGCCCGTATCCGGCTCCCGTAAGCCTTCCTGGGGCCGAAGCTCTCCAGCCCTCCAGAAGCGTCCGTGCTGCCCCAGGAGGGCTTGCAGGAGCCCGTAGGATAGCCCAGCCCGTCCCTCCCAGAAGCTCTCCAGCCCTCCAGAAGCGTCCGTGCTGCCCCAGGAGGGCTTGCAGGAGCCCGTATCGGCTCCCGTAAGCCTCCGGGCCTACAGAGCTCTCCAGCCCTCCAGAAGCGTCCGCGCTGCCCCAGGAGGGCTTGCAGGAACCCGTATCCGGCTCCCGTAAGCCCTCCTGGGGCCTACAGAAGCTCTCCAGCCCTCCAGAAGCGTCCGCGCTGCCCCAGGAGGGCTTGCAGGAGCCCGTATCCGGCTGCCGTAAGCCTTCCTGGGGCCGAAGCTCTCCAGCGCCTACAGCCCCTCTCCGTAAGCCCTCTACAGAAGTCTCCAGCCCTCCAAGCGTCCGCGCTGCCCCAGGAGGGCTTGCAGGAGCCCGTATCCGGCTCCCGTAAGCCCTCCTGGGGCCTACAGAAGCTCTCCAGCCCTCCAGAAGCGTCCGCGCTGCCCCAGGAGGGCTTGCAGGAGCCCGTATCCGGCTCCCGTAAGCCTTCCTGGGGCCTACCCTGAGGTCTGGAATTTCAGTTTTTCCGAAATTTTCTCAAAATTTTGTTTTGCCCGAAATTAATTTCAACTTTGTTGCGTAAGATATTTTTGTTGCTAGCACAACTGCAATAACCGCTTTCATGGGAGAGAAGAAAGTAGTATCCATATTGAGTAATTGCAGATGGGGAGAAGAATATGAGGATGGGGGAGCAGGAGGATGAGGAGGAGGAGGAGGAGGAGGAAGAAACGGGAGCGGAGGCGAGGAGGAGGAGGAGGAGCAGTAGCAGGAGCAGGAGGAGGAGGAAGAGGAGGAGGTAGGGAGGAAGAGTAGGGAGGAGGAGGGGGACCTGGAGGGTGTAGGGAGTGAGTCACCGCGATGCGCGGTGCACGTTTTCTCCCCGTGGCGCGTGGACCTATGGCCCCGACATGCTCAGGAATGAACTCGAAAACCCTGATCCAGAGAGCATGCAAAAAAACGTGGCCCCAACCACGCAAAATTATGATTACATCGTTGTGACGGCGGTCCGTCCGCCCATAAAGAAGATGAGAAGAGGGGAGGGCAGGCGAGGAACAGGATAAGGAGGATGAGGAGGGGAAGGATGAGGACTAGGAGGCGACAGGATGAGGAGGAGGAGGGGGGGAAGGAGGAGAAGGAGGAGAAGGAGGAGACGCAGGAATATGATGATGATGGTGATGATGATGGGGTGGATGAGGAGGAGGAGGAGGAGGGGGAGGAGGAAGAGGAGGAGGAGGAGGAGGAGGGGGAGGAGGAGGAGGGGTGAGGAGGGGCGAGGAGGGGGGATGAGGAGGGGGAGGAGGAGGAGGAGGAGGAGGAGGAGGAGGAGGAGGAAGAAGGGGGCGGAGGGTGAGGGAGATAAGGAGGAGGACAAGGGGGAGGATGAGAAGGAGTAGGAGGACGAGCAAGAGGGATGGATGTGAAGGAAGGGAATGAGGATCAGGCGAAACATGACGAGGAGGAAGAGGAAGCTGATGATGATGATGAGGAGGAGGAGGAGGATCATGATGATGCTGATGATGATGATGATGATGATGATGATGAGGAGGAGGAGGAGGAGGAGGAGGAGGGGGAGGAGGTGGGGCGAGAGGAGAGCCTTGACATTACCACAGAGTTGCCGAGAGCCCGATCGGGGAGGAGATTGGGAGCCCAAACGGATCGTAAATGTCAGGCGGATTTACCGAAAGGCATCTTGTAATAAGACTGGACAGGCGGATATGCCGAAAGGCGTTTTGGAATAAGAGTGGAGAGGGCGAGAACGAGAGAGAGAGAGAGAGAGAGAGAGACGGAGAGAGCGTGGGTTCTGCCGCGCTCTCTCGCCCCAGCGCCACCCACCAGCGCCACATCCTCTCAGCAGAGCTCATCGGGGGACGCGGTCGATCGTCGGCCATGGTCAGTCGTGCGCCGTTCGTCGTTGTCTGCTCTCGTCCGTCGTCGCGTCGTCGACCGCCGTAGTCGGTGCCGTCGGTGCCAAGTCGTTGCCACCTCCCTCGAGTCTCATCCCTCCCCCACTTCCGCATTCACCCTCCTCGTCTTCCTTCCTCCTCCCCTCCCCCCACCCCTACCCTCCTCCACCCTCCCTCCTCAGCCGCATCATCCTCATATTCATCATCATCCGTATTCTTTTGGTGGCATAGCGGTCTCCTATAGTCGAGATCGCTGCCGTGGCCCGTGCGCTTCTGGACCGCCTTGATGCCGCGGATGCGGGGGCCGCTGGTCTCGCCCTCGGAGTCCGACGGGTCCGATCGGACCCGTCGGACTCCGAGGCGTTATGCTGGTTCCCTTGCTTCTGGGCGTCGGTCTCGGTGGGTTTCTGCACTGTCTGCTGCCTGGAGCTGCTGATGGATGGGTTCCCCGCGGTGCTGTCGTTGTTTGCGGTGCCATCCGTGGCTTCTGCGTGTTGGCGGCGGGTCACGCCCGCGCGATCCCTCTCGTCCAGGGCTGCTGACATCCTGTCCAAGCTGGCGAGGAGCAGCCTGGTCTGGGTACTGAGGTCTTCATCCCCAGCATGCGTTGTCTCGTCGGATACCAGCCCGTCGTCAGCGGGGTCCCAGTCTTCGTCCTGCCACCAGATGTCTGTATACGGGTTGCGACCAATGTCCAGGCCGACTCGCTCGGCTCGCTCGCGGTACAGGTGGCGTCGGTCGGTCTGCTGCCGCTGGTGCTGGCGCTCATAGGCCTCCACGTCCTCTGCGGACGCCCTGGTGACGCCGTGTTGCGCCCACATGATGTCTCCAGCGCGATACAGGCTTCGGTTGCTCAAGCTGTGCTGTCACAGCTCTTCTTGGTCGGCTCTGTGTGCCCCAGGGATCAGTGGCGGGAAGCGATGCGCCATGTGCACGTCTGGTCGTGGTCGGTTCAAGCACCCGCGAGATCTGGGGCAATGCCGATCCTCGTCTCGAGCATGGCTACGAACGCTCGGCTCTCCTCGAGGCCATCGATCAGAGCTGCATATGCAGCCAGTCGGAGCTGGCGTCCAAAGTGAGAACCATGATTGTTGAAAAGCGTGTAACCCGATCGTTGCGCCCTATGGAGCCAACGATTCGCCCCGCGCTCTCAGAACGAGCGCACGCTCGAACGACAAAAACATCAACATATCAATCACCACAACCGCCCAGGTCCGTCTCTTTCGTTCTCTCTCCCTCCTTCTCTCTATGTCTCCCTGTTCTTATTCTACGTCTCACTTCCCCTGAGCTCCCCGTTCCTCCGATGATCCCTCCCGTATCTCTCATATACCACGTCCATTCCCCTCCCATGCCCTCCCAGCCCGTCCTGGACTTCCAGCCTGAAATACAGATCCTGTCCCTCCCCCCATCCGTCTCAGGGGTGTGAGGCATTGCTTCCTGATAGCTAGGAACCGTTCGGGCGTCGCGTGGCTTCTTTCCATGGCTTGCCCCAGTTGCCCCAGATATACAAAATTACTGAACTGGATGGGGCTAGACACAAGACATACGCATGCCACCAGGCCGATATATGCTTATGCCATGCTATGCTCGGTAGCTTTCGGGTAGCTTTCGGGTAGCGTTCGGGTAGCTTTCGGGTAGCTTTCGGGTAGCTTTCGGGTAGCTTTCGGGTAGATTTCGGGTGGTCGTCGGGTAGCTTTCGGGTAGCGTTCGGGTAGCTTTCGGGTAGCTTTCGGGTAGCGGTCGGGTAGCTTTCGGGTAGCTTTCGGGTAGCTTTCAGGCACCCCAGGGCTGCCGATACTAAACCGGAAACGGATGAGGAAGATGAGGAGGAGGAGAGAGAGGAGGAGGGCCGTTCTTATCGTGGGCACGGGGTTAGCTGTCGGGTAGCATGGACACACCATTGAATCATGTTGGGGCTCTGTCGGCACGAACACGGGTTGTCCCCCGACATAAGACGTAGTATTCGGAGTGGAGGACGGTGGATGAGAGGGACGCTCACAGGATGGAGGCCGTGCTATTGTTGTTCAGGCGATATGCTAAACACATGCCAAGTAAGTGTCAGCCTGCAAGACAGGCAATAATCTGCACCGCAGGAAGATGCTCTCCTCCCATGTGGCACGATGCGCAGACGCCGACATGCGGGCGACTGTCAAATTCAAGGTTTCGTCGACAAACGTGCTGTAGAACACTGGGTTACCATGCTGTGGTATATTACACGTCATGTGCACCCACATGTGAAACTTTGGTGTCAATGAGAAGCCCATCTCCGTCATCACAAAGAAGTGCCTCAAGCACAAATCCAGCAACTCCTGGCACGTCTTCCATGGCACCTTGAATGCAGACGCCCTCAATCTATCAATATATTCCACGAGTGTATCACCCGCAACACGCAGGAGCTCACCGTTGTTGAGCCTGTGTCCCTCACTTGAACAAAATCCAGCTGCCCATCTCAACAGAACGCCTGTCTCGGCTGCCTTCGCTTTGATGAATGGTCCGTCAACGCCCACCATGGTGGGCAACAGAGTGTTGAGCTGGTAAGAAAGGTCAACCTGGTTGTCGATGCACCACTGCTTGTAATCGTTGAATAGCAGCCTGCACGTGACGTCCTCAACGTCTTCTTTTCGCCCATCAATGCCGTACATGTTTTCCTGGATAACTGAAGTAATGACTGCGTGAACGTATCTCGAAAACACGCCGAGGTAAAGCGTGTGCATCGTGTCTAACCGTAGCGTGTCAATTGATATTCCCAATTGAGGAGCAAACAGCGGGTTCCGACAGTTTGTCCAATCAAGCTTCCGATGTTTGTGATCGTAGTGGGACCGCCAAAACATTACGGTGAACGGTATCTTCCGCGTCTCGAACGCAGCCGTGTCGTGCAGGCCCGTGCTCGGTACCATGCGATCGCCCCGTTGTAGCCCGAGGTGTGGTACATCCACAGTGATGATACGCCCTATGTTTTTTTTGTTTCGGAGCTGGCCGTCGTGCAGCACTGCTCTCCGATCATTGTCAGAGCCAATGCGTACCTCATGCTCGCAGCTGGTGCAAACGTTGTCGTAGGTGGCTGTCTTGTTCCCCCATGGGTTGTCGTCGAGGCCAACACCAGTGAAATCGAACATGTCCGACTTGCACGTGCCGCACATGAAGCAAGGGTTGTTGATGCTGGCCCACGTGGGGAGGCCAAGGCTCCCGCAAAGCTCGGCCAAGTCTGCTTTGATCTGCACTACCACGTATCGGTTCTTCAGCTCTGTCGACTCCAGATTTGCCGCTGCGTACATCGAACTTGCATCCCATGGCTGGCCATCCCATCGCACGAGAGGGCGCGTGCCGTCAGCAGCCGCGCTGAGACTCCATCGAAGGTGGTTGAAGCACCCCCACAGCGTGTCCCATCCTCTGCACCCGCAGCGGCACATCTCTCGCTTGCTCAGGACGTACAAGACGTGGCGTTTGTACGTCATCAGGTTATACCCAGTAATAAGCATGGCGCTGTCGGCTTTACCAGGGCCAATGCTCCGCGTGAACTTGATCCCGTCGAGGTATAGCGCCACGGGGTAGACCTTGCGGTCATCTCCAGCAACAACTCTGCGGGGGTGCCGTCTGAAAGTAGTGGACCACTCGTTCTGCGGTGGCGGTTCCACATGACCCCCTCGATCTTCCAGCCTGTTAAGTTCTGCCTCGAGCGCTTCATGCAGCGGCGTGCAAACAACCTTCTTTGAAACACGTCTGTTCCTAATGTTCATTGGCAGCTGGAGTGCGTTGAGCTCTGGTGCGGTTGATTGAAGTGGAAGATGTTTCTTCAGGTGCTGCGAGTACTTGCCAGTTTGCTGTCCTGGTGGAAGTGCATAGCTCGACAAGCCTGCATGATCGATCCCGCCCTTGACCGCATGATAAGCCATCGTGCAGACTGTCTTCGCCGTCAGTGCGCCTGATGCAAATTGAACCAGCAACATATCTGAAAGTTTGCCTGCATTGTCGTTGCGCTCTTCGACATCGAAAGCCGTTCCGCCTGTGCGGTGCTCCCATGGCCTGAGATCTGAGGGCGAAGTCGAGGAACTAGTGCTGTTGCTGCGTCGTCTGCGCTTGCGTTTGCGGGCCATCCTTGGTCCAAAAAAAACTATACGGAGGAGGGCGAGAAAGGACATATCAGTTTCTGCGGGGGTGCTGTCTGGTAGGGTAGCTGTCTGGTAGGGTAGTTGTCTGGTAGGGTAGCTGTCTGGTAGGGTAGCTGTCTGGTAGGGTAGCTGCCTGGTAGGGTAGCTGTCTGGTAGTGTTGTCTGGTAGGGTAGCTGTCTGGTAGGTGTCATGGCTCCTGTAGGGGGTGACGACGCAGCACTCGGACGGCCAATGGGAATCGCCTACTGACTGAAATCCGTACTGGACCTAGCTGCCGACCCAGAATGCATTGGCAAAGACAGGACGCTGAACACACATGGCTCCAAGTGTATGAACCAGAGGGTAACGAGTATGTCCTGGCTCGGGTGTGGTACTCTGTGTGTGCCACTTGGTGGCGTCGCTCATATCCTCCTCTGTCGTGACCTCCTCCTCCTCCTCCGCCTCCTCCTCCTTCTCATACTTCATATTTCTCATTTCCTCGACCTTCTCAAGGGCATGCGACTTGGGCTTGCATTTGTGAACTGTGTGAGCTTCGTTTATTTTCAGTGGCGCGCATCGAAGCACACCATCGCCTCGTATCAACTGCGGCCGCGAATAAACGTGCCGAAGCGGTCGAAAACCGACCGAAGTTGTAGCGCACCCCTGCTGTTCACGGTGCTCAAGCCTGCGTCCAGGAACCCGACGCGTCGGTGGGCGGGGATGACTCATGGCTCCTGATCACATCACGCAAGCCAGTGCGGCGCCCCTCCTGGAAACCACTCTTGAAGCCCTTCCTCCACGCGGTCATGTAGCTCTCGCCGTCGAGCTTGTCTTTCTTGTCCTTCTGGTCGAAGTGCGCGCCGTGCGAAGCGAAGTCGCACGCGCGGAGGCCTGTCTCGGACACGCCGCAGCGATCACTGTTGTCCTTCCAGTCGATCGTGATGTGCACGCAGTAGCGCTCGTTGACGTACCAGTCGTCGGACAAGACATGTCCGCCCGAGGGCTCGGCATTGTTCTTGATGTCGGCCAAGTCCAGGAAGCTGCCCTTCACGATGATGCGCCCCACGTCGTTGTCGATCCCAGAGCCGAGAGCGGACCACATCACCAGCAACTCTTTCTTGATGGCCTGCACCTGCGGGAACATCGGGAAGTCCCCCTTCCCAGCCACCTGAAAATATCCTGGCCACCACGTGTGCATGTCCTCGATCCACAGCCAACGCCGCACACACACCGCGCCCTCAACGAGGGACAGCTTCTCGACGGGTGCTGCCATCGATGGCGGTCGATGTGGGCGATTGTGCGTACAATCTGCAGCAACCTCGCAAAGCTCGAGCCCCCAGACAGCTGTACTGTAGCTGATTCTGAGATGTCAAGGTTCGTGGGTGCGTGCGTGGTGCGTGAAATAACGTGTAGTGACTCGATGCGGGACCTAACGCCCACGACAGTTGCACCACATATCCTACACCACGCCAACCACAGCAGCGAGCGATGGAACATGATGAGGAGTAAAGGGGTAGAGGGAGATAAGGGTGCGGAGGAAAGGAGGGAGGAGAGAGGAGTAGGAGGAAGGAGGGGAAGGAAGAGGATGAGGAGGGTGGGAGGAGGAAGAGGAGGAGGAGGAGGAGGAGGGGGAGGCGGAGGAGGAGGAGGAAGAGGAGGAGGAGGAGGAGGAGGAGGAGGAGGAGGAAGAGGAGGAGGAGGAGGAGGAGGAGGAGGGCGTGACACTCGGCCCTCTGCAGAGCATCACTGGGGGGCCCTCTGGAGCGCCCATATGGGGGGGGAGCATGGCGGATGTGCCGAAGGTCTGCCAGAATAAGCTGAACCCATTGTGCCCTGGGAGGCGCTGGACCCACCAGGGGCAGAGGGGGAGTCTGGCGGGTGGGCCGAAGGCCTGTCAGAATATGGTTGAACCAACTGGGCCCTGAGAGGCCCTGGACCCACCAGAGGGAGGGGGAGGCTGGCGGGTCGGCTGAAGGCATGCCAGGATGAGGATAAGGAGGAGGAGAAATACGAGAAAGAAGAGGAGGAGAAGGATGAAGAGAAGAGGAGGAGGAGGAGGAGGAGGAGGAGGAGGAGGAGGAGGAGGAGGAGGAGGAGGGGGAGGAGGGCGGTGCGGAGGCTGATATATCAGGACGGGCCAGGAGAAGGAGCGGTGAAGAGAGGAGGGGTGAGCTGGAAGAGGGAGCGAGTAGTGCTGAAAGCGAGCGGCCCCACGCGTTAACCCAGACTCGAGAGCGCGCGAGAGTGAACTTATTTACCAGACTGTCAAGGGCCCACACATCACATCAGTATAGCGATGCATGAGCATCCGCCACGACGTCCCCAAACAGCGCATCACGGTCGGTCTCGGGCGGGCGGGGCCGAAGGCCTGTCAGAATGTAAAACGCATTGGGCCCTGGGAGGCCCTAGGGCCCCTCGCGGGGCCCAGCGACATGAACTTTTCTAGCGCTGGCACGGTCGGGTGGGAGGGAGGCGCTGCGCAGGCACGGCGGCGTTGTCAGGGCGCGACGGCATCGGCTACGCCATATCGTCTGATATCTTGCATCTGCTGCAGTCACAGCCCTCAGCATATGCGTCCTCCGCATTTTTCTCATCCTCAATCCTTGTTTATGTTGAAGATCGTCCTCATTCTACTCCTCCTCGGCCCCTCGTACTCCTAACATTCCATATGTTAACGCCTTGCGCGCTCTCATACCCCCAATTTCACTGTATCTCGCCCTCCACAACTCATAATTCTCTTCACGCATGCTCTGAAGTGGCCCTCGGTGAGCTGCCTGCCACGATCAAACAACCCTCAGGCAGAGCAAGGACGCCAAACATGACACGTGGAGCGCACAAGGTTGAGACGACCGTGAATGAAATCTCTTCCAAACCCTCATTCGAACTCCGCCACTGGCGATCGAATGCCCAAACTTGAGCTACACCTGACCTTACCGCAACCTACCCGGAACCTACCCGGAAACTACCCGGTATCTACCCGGCCCCTGGGGGGCAGAAAGTGTGATAGGGGTGCCACAAAATGCAAACCTACCCGCGACCTTACCGCAACCTACCCGAAAGCTACCCGAAAACTTACCGCTATATACCCGCAGCATTTTCGTCAAGCAGTTGGGCAACACATCGTATCATGATGAGCTGGTGATGCTTAAGTTGGGGGGTGAGAAGCATGCGCACCGCCAACCAGTCGGGTGTTTCATGCTCGAACAGCGCGCAGAAGAAGACTCGTCGGACCTGCCAGCGTATAATCGCGCCCCGCGAATGCGTTGGCGGGTCGGTCGGCTTTGAAACAGCCACAACTATCGGTCCTGTGCACTTCGGGACGGTACGCACGTATAGTTTTGCTGGCCTGAATGCCGTTTCAGGTGCACACACGGTTCCACGGAGGTTCGGTACCAGCGTGTGTCTCAGAAATCCCACGGGAAATCCCACGGAGAAGCGTTTCGAAATCGTGCGTGACCGACGCGCCAGTACACTAGGCGGCATGCCGACGCCCCACGATCAGCAACACCAGGCAAACGAGTGCAACGAGACGAGGCAAGTACATGAGTGCGAGGAGGAGGAAGCATGGAGGAGGCTCGAATGGTGAAGAGGGGGTGGAGGATAGGGAGGGGAGGGAGCGAAGAGGAGGAGGGTGAGGAGGAGGACGAGGAGGGCTAGGAATTTGATGAGGTTGAAGGGTAGGGATGGTAGCCTGGCCTCAGCACACGATGCGTTCATTGCATGCCTGAGCAACGCATTGCCAGGTCACACTCGCCCCTCGCGCTCAAAACATAGCGCGCATGTCGGCGCTGTAAACGGAACCGCGGGGATGCGACCGATTGCCGTCGAGAGCGTGAGCACATTTCAGCACACATGACGCCAGTTCAAGCCGAGTTCGGCCGACGCGCGTGACCCAATCTCATGCTCTCAACCACGGGGTCGCACCGCGCAGCAAGCCGACATCCAAAAAAAACCAGCAGCAGTAGGCAACGTGCGATATCACTAGCAGACGTCTGGATCGAGGAGTGGTGAGAAGGACGAGGATACATGAGGAAGAGGAGGATGAATACTGGCAGGGTCAACGGAGACGGGAGATGAGGATGGCGTGGACGAGGATGGGCGAGGACAAGGATATGGATGGCGTGGGAATGTGCGGAGGAGGATTGCCTATGCATGCTGAGCGCAACGCTATCTACTGGCTCGGCTGGTCCTCGTCGTCGAGCGTGCGCAAGCGCTTGGCGCACTGGTTGACCACGTCCAGCGCGGTGCTGACGGCCGCGATGCGGCTCAGCGTGCCGTTGATGTCCACGTCCTCGGGGAGCTGCTCGCCATCCATGATGGCGGCGGTGAGCGTCGCGTCGGCCTGAAGCGTCTCGTTGCACCGCTCGATGCTGCGCTTCAGCTTGCCACCGAACCTGTCTGTGTTGGCCCACGACCATCCCGACTCGGTCTCGATCTTGTTCGACAAGTTGGTGGACTGCAGCATCACAGCGCCCCACTGCTTGGTGACCTCGGCGACCTTCTTGGATACAGTGGCCATTGTCGGCGGAGTTGCCTTGCCAGCCTTGGCCTTACCCTTGGCCTTACTGCCAGCCTTGACATTGCCCTTCGCGACTGGCGACGCGATCGGCTTGCCGCCCTTGCTCTTCACGATAGGAGGGCTAGCCACTTTCGGTGAAGCCGCGATCGGTGGCTGCTTCGGCAGTGGCTGCGTGGCGTCACACGCCACTGGTGCAGGTGGCACCGCTGCTGCAGGCCTCGGGGGTGGCGCGCTCTTGTCTGGCGTAGCAATCGGGCTCGGTGCGATCGGTGCAGCACTCGATGAAGCAGCGCTACTGGCGATCGGGTTGGCACTCCCGTCCTTCTCAGGGTTGCGTTCCGTGCGCACCTTCTGCCAGGTCTTCCTCTTGTCGCGCCTCTCCTCCTCGATCTCGTGGCGGAAGATCATGCGCTTCGACTTCTTGCTGATCTTGACGTGCTTGGGACCCCGCGCGATGCAGTCAAAGCATATGTTCATGGCGCCGTATAGCGTCGCCTTGGTTGGGATGCCACCCGCGCCGCCCATCTCCTGTCCAACTATCCCGTCGAAGTTGTACCACCTCGCGATGGTGGACTCCGCGCGGACGGTCTCCTCGAGCTTCGACCTCGACTCCTGTGGTTGCGATCGTTTGCAGTACCACCATCCTCCACATGTCCGCCCTCCCCCCGATATTGCCATCCTCCGTTTCCTCTCCCTCACCTCTTCCTCCTCTTCTTCCTCCTCCTCTTCATGTGCCTCCTCCTCCTCCTCGTCCCCCTCCTCATTGTCCACCGCGTCCTCCTCCTCCTCCTCCTCCTCTTCTTCTTCCTCCCCCTCCCCCAGATCATCCTCATCCCCTCCAGCCCACGGGCGATGCGTTTCGGTATGCCAGCTGGCGCCTGGTAAGATTCGCATTGCTCGGAGGCCCACTTCTCGCGGTCTAGCTTGCGCTGCTGCGCGTCCATCGCGGTCCACTTCTCCCAGCGCTCGGTGTTGCTGTTGATCCAGCGGCTGTATCTCCGTCCTATCGGGTCCTGCGAGAGGATCTTCTTGAAGCCGTATTTCGCCGCCTCCTCCAAGAACTCGTCGTACGTCTGCTCGAGCTCCGCGTGGGCCTGAGCGCCAGTTGGCGTCAGCCCGCTCTCGTCATCCTCAGGGTCATCATCGTCATGCTGTGCTTGCCCGTCGCGCTGGCACATCTTCGCAAAGGCATCCACGAGCACCTTCTCCATGCCGCCAGAGTCCTCGGCTGATGCGGGGCCGTATGCGTGAAATGCCCCCCCCCCCTTGCAGTCTCAGGATGTCGTCGTCGCCCTCCTCCTCCTCATCTTCGTTGTCCTCCTCCTCCTCCTCCTCCTCCTCCTCGTCCTCCTCCTCATCCTCCTCCTCCTCCTCCTCCCTCGCACCCCCCCCCCAGCCGCCCTGTCTTTCTCCTCCTCATCCTCCTCCTCACCCTCTTCCTCTTCGTCATCCTCTTCCGCCTCATCCCAGTTCCTCCTCCTCGTCCTCCTCCTCCTCCTCGATCCTCCTCCTCTCCCCCAGCCTCTTCCTCTTTTCGCTGCTCGTCCTCATTGCCTGCCTCCTCCTCGTCCCCCTCGCCCCTGTCATGCCTCATATCCTGCGGTTTCTGTGCGTGCTGTCCTGGGCTGCTGCTGCCCCGCGCTCGTCGAGCTGCCCTGCGTAAAGCTGCCGAGTCTGCTCCGCGGCGACCAGCGCGTCGCCAGCCATGTCCCCGATGTCCTCGCCCAGCGCCGTCGCCTGACAGCGAGCAAAGAGGGGGGCCGTTCTTGATCGTCGCCATCGTCGTCTGCGATCGCCGAGCTGCAGAGTGTAGCTTTGGGAGGCCTTCGGGGTACCTTTGGGTAGCTTTCGATTAGCGGTCGGGTAGCTTTCAGTGTAGCTGTCTGGTAGCTATGTTGTAGTTTCGGCATGGTCTAGCTCGGGGAAGCATCTACATGGACTGCCAGATGACATCTAGGGTAGTAGCTGTCAGGTGCGGTTCCTGCGATGCTTGTTCGGAGATGCGTTTTCGTGGAATGTCTGGTATCCGATTGCCGTCGGGTCATCCGCGCGTAGAGAACCTTTTCTTTTGCTGTGCACAACCGTTGGCAGAAGCGACGCGCACAAACTTAGCGCGCCGCATGCGCACAATCTGCTGAAAAAGTGCGGCGGCAGCGCACTGGTCGACAAAGACCGCGAAGCATTGGCAGCGGACGCGTAGGAGGATGTGCGAGGAGGCACGGGAAGGTGGGCGGAGATGGGAATGGAGAGGGATGCGAAGGAGGTGGAGGATGATGAGGAGGAGGTGGAGGAGGAAGACGAGGAGGAGGAGGAGGAGGGGGACCACAGCAGTAGTGTATAGCAGAAGAAGACGTGAAGTATTAGTAGTAGTAGTAGTAGTAGTAGTAGTAGTAGTAGTAGTAGTAGTAATAGTAGTAGTAGTAGTAGTAGTAGTAGTAGTAGTAGTAGTAGTAGTAGCAGTAGTGAATGGGAGTTGTGGTAATGGAGGGGGGAGAAGATGATGGTGAGGAGGCGAGGGGGATCGCACCGTCATCCTCCTCGACATTCCTGTGAACTCCTCCCCCTTCTCCTCCTCCGAATGAGGGCGACGACGTGGATGCCATGGAGGCGAGGACGAGATGCTGATGCCAGCCTACGGTCGCCAAACGCGACCAGAACAGAACTGAGCTCACGATGCCGAAGTATGTCGGTAGAACTCCTCCTCCTCATCCTCCTCCTCCTCCTCCTCCTCCTCCTCCTCCTCATCCTCTTGACTCGGACCTCTGGGGTCCTGACTGATGGTAGCTTTCGGGTAGCCTGGTAGCTTTCAGGTAGCATCATGCGCGTGCCGCTCAGAGTTCACTGTCACTCGGCGGCGGGCTGATTGGCCGATGTGTGGGCTCCGTCTTATGCGCATCCTCCATCAGTCTGGGCTTCTTCTTCTTCGGCGTCGAGGGGCTATCCACGATCTGCGTTCTGTCGATGGCGGGAACGGCGCCCGCCGCTGAAGCTGCTGAACTCGCGGCTGGCGCTGGACCCGCGGCTGGCGCTGAACCCGCGGCTGGCGCCGAACCCGCGGCTGGCGCTGAACTCGCGGCTGCTGCAGGCGGGGATCCATCACCATCAGCCGCTGCTGGCCTCTTCGTCACGGGCTTCGCCTGCGCCGCCAGCAATTGCTTCTTCGCTTCGACGCAGCCGTCCCTGTCGATCTCCCCCTTGGCGTACTTCTCACCGATGGCGGCCATCCATTCCCACGCCCGTGGCTCCGTGATCTCGTCTGTGTCCGATGGGTCCGTCTTGAAGAGGTCGATGTTGACCAGGAAGACCTGTGGCTTGGTCTGGTGGTGCAAGCAGATCAGCCTGTCTCTCTTCTTGCCTCTCGGTTGGTTCCAACGGCCGAATACCTTCACGGCGTTGCCGTCGACGTGCGTCCACACATACTTGGTCGATGCAAGGCCTGCAGAAGATGATGCACCACCAGTCGCCATCTTGGTGCCCTTGTCGTTCTTCTTAGCCCACGATTTCACCGTTGTCTGAGGCACGCTCCACGTCGACCCGTCTGCCCAGACCGCCTCCATTGGGTCGAAAGGTTGCGCATGTTCAGGCGCTCGCATCTCCACGCAATCCTCTCCTGGATCCGACTTCTTGGCGCCACGGCGACGACGGAAAGCCCTCTCGAGGTCCGCGTCGTAGCTGTAGCTCCACTGCACTTCGTCGCCATCAGCTGCTGCGGCTGCTGCGGCTGGCGGCGTTGCTGCAGCAGGGCGCGCCATTGCAGCGGGCCTCTTCATGAGCGGCACGCTGTCTGACTCCTCTCCGCCACCTTCAGCGGCGGCATCTTCTTCCTCAGCCTCCTCGTCATCTACTGGTAGATCATGAACCCGAGCCTCTTCTTCACCTCCTTCATCCTGGCCGTCTTCCTCGAACTCGTCATCGCCCTGATCGTCGGGATCTGCAGTTAAGGCAAGCTTGGCGAACCATCGCGGCTCGGCCTCCCTGCCGCTGCACTGGCTGCACTGGCGCAACAACATCGACAGTCGCTTCTGGATCGTCGCTATCCAGTCCGAGGTCTCGGCCGAGCCCGTGAACTTCGACTTGAGCTGCGGCTTCTTCGCAGCCTTGCGCAGCGTGTCCAGTGCGACCTGCTTCTTGACAGTGAAGGTCCCCAACTCCTGGCGGAGTCGTCCGTCGTCGCCGTAGGTAGTCGTCGCCATCATCACCGTCGCAGTCACCGTCTCGGTCGGACCCTGATTCGACCCTGTTGGGCCCTGGGCCCTCGTGGGCCGTCGTCGCTGCCACCGTTGCTGCTGCCGAGGCCATCGTCGACGTAGGACGCGATCCTGGTAGATCGCACCGAGCAACGTCGCGTTGTCGGCGATGTTATCCCTCGAGATGCCCTTGCACTTCCTCCATCTCAGGAAGTCTAGCGATGTTGCCGCCTCCGCGAGGCAGCGGACCTCGGTAACCTCCGACATCGCTCGAGCCAAAATGTGCTCTTGATGGAGATGGGTGACGGATGAGTTCCACGACACATCGCCCCCCCCCTCCATTTCAGCATGCATGCCGAACTTCGGCGCACCCCTCACGCACCACGGCCACCCTCGGCCAGTGCCCCACGACGGATGACGGGCAGGATGAGGAGGAGGAGGAAGAGGAGGAGGAGGGGGAGGAGGCGGATCGAGGATCGAGGATCGAGGGGAGAGGAGGAGGAGGAGGAGGAGGAGGAGGAGGAGGAGGAGGAGGAGGAGAAGGCGGAGAAGGCGAAGAAGGATGATAAGGATGAGAAGGAGGAGGAGGAGGAGGAGGGCGACGTCCGTCATCCTCCCGCCATCATCGTCATCAACGTACAGCGCCACCTCCTCCCAATCCTCGTCCTTCTCGCCATCCTCCCCCTCCTCGTCCTCGTCCTCCTCCTCCTCCTCAATCGCATCCTCCTTCTCATCCTCCTCATCCTCCTCAGCGTCCTACTCCTCATTGGACATCGCACTGTGATTCCTTTCGGGGCCGCCTGCTTAAACACACACACACACACACACACACACACACACACACACACACACACACACACACACACACACACACACACACACACACACACACACACACACACACACACACACACACACACACACACACGCACGCACGCACTCACACACCTTCACAGGGGCCGCCCGCCCACCCACCCTCGGTGCCTCCGCGACGACGGCATCGCGGTTGGTCGGCGGCGGCGGCGGCTGCGTGGGCTCGGCGGCGTCGGCTGCCGCTTGGTGGTGCTCCTCCGCCAGCGCCAGCTCCTCCTGGATCCTTGCAAAGTGCGCGGCCCTCTCCCTGCGCGCCTGCTCGGCGTCCTCGGCCTGGCGCCTCCTCTCCGCTGTCGCCAGTATCTCTTTGTCGAGGGCCCGCATATGCGCCGAGTCGCACGGTGCCTCGGCAGCTGCCGCCTCCGCGGCCTCACCCGCGATGTGCTCCACTGTGCTGATGCCTGCCTCGAGGTTCTCACGCGGGTCGGAGTCCTCAACAGCAATCACGGGCGTCGGCGCCACCAATGGCTGCTCGTCTGACGGCGCATCCTGCTGGGAGGCTGTAAAATTCTTTCGGGTAGCGTTCGGGTAGCTGTCGGGTAGCTTTCGGGTAGCTTGCGGGTAGCTCGCGGGTAGCTTTCGGGTAGCTGTCGGGTAGCTTTCGGGTAGATTTCGGGTAGCTTTCGGGTAGCTTTCGGGTAGCTTTCGGCTTGCGCTCCTCCTCCTCCTCCTCCTGGGGTGAGCTCTCGGTTTGCGCTCCTCCTCATCCTCCTCCTCCTCCTCCTCCTCCTCCTCCTCATCCCCCTCCTCCGCCTTATCCTCCTCCCCCGCCCCCTCCTCCTCCTCCTCCCCCTCCTCCCCCTCCTCCTCCCCCATCCTCCCGCCTCCTTGTCATCTTCATTCTCCTTCTTTGGTCCAGCTCTTCTCATTCTCATTCGTCTTCGTACTCTTCCTCCTCATCCTCAGCGTCGTCAGCATCTCGTCATCACCCTCTCTGCATCATCTCATCCCCATCGCCGTTTCTATGATGATCATCATCATCATCATCAGCATCATCATCATCATCATCATCATCATCATCATCATCATCATCATCACCACCACCACCACCACCATCACCATCACCACCACCATCACCAGCATCATCATATGACACCGCGCCGATGCCCACCGCCATCAGACGTCGTCATCGGTATCCAACGTCGTATCGCCGCATCGTCATCGTCATCGTCATCGTCATCAGTCCTCTTCGCGCTCAGAACGTCCGTCGGGCACCGTCTGCGTGGCGACGAGCTCCTGGCAGCGAGGAAGATGAGGAGGAGGAGGAGGAGGGTTAGGAGGAGGAGGAGGAGGCGGAGGAGGAGGAGGAGGAGGGAGGAGGGAGGAGGGAGGAGGGGGAGGAGGATGAGGAGGACGAAGAGGAGGAGGACGACGACGAAGAGGAGGACGAAGGAGGAGGAGGAGGAGGAGGGGGAGGAGGAGGAGGAGGATACGACGACGGTCGCGACGATCGTCAAGACGGCGCATACGACACGTTGACGGTGACGGCGACACGGACGAGGGCGACGACGACGAAGACACGCGACGAGCGCTCCTGCGAACCTTGGCTGACGCTGGCCCTCGGCGGCGAGAACGGGCGCATGATGATCGGGAGCGGCTTGTAGCCGACCGATGGAGGAGGAGACGGAAGGAATGACACTGCAGAGGGAGACACGACGGAGGGAGAAGAGGATGACGAGGAGGAGGAGGAGGAGGAGGAGGAGGTCGAGGAGGAGGAGGAGGAGGAGGAGGAGGAGAGGCAAGGCGAAGGATGAAGCGGTGGAGGAGGAGAAGGATGAGAAGGAGGAGGAGGAGGAGGAGGAGGAGAAAGATAGGGAAGCGCCTTGGGCGTCGTCAGCAGCGGGCGGCCTGCGCTGCTGCTCATCGCCCCGCGCGTGGGCGGCAGCGCAAGCCCTCAGCCACAACGCCGAGGTGCGCGCCAGGAGGAGAGGAGGGGTGGTGGGGGAAACCTCCTAATAATTTGATCCTCCACCCCATGCAAATGTGGGAGTCGTCGGCGGATGATCACCCTTCTGCCCTCAATATAATTGATCCTCCACCCCCGCATATGTGGGAGTCGTCGGCGGATGCGACCGCGACGGCATCCAAGATGACTTCCGAGATAGCTCCAGACAGTTACCAACGAACCATGCGCATGTATATGCGCCATAAAAAGTATGTTGTTAGTTAAAATAGAAAAAACGAAATTATTTCAATGCTTTTTGTAATTTCGAAATTATTGAAATTTTGGACCTCAGGGTACAGAAGCTCTCCAGCCCTCCAGAAGCGTCCGCGCTGCCCCAGGAGGGCTTGCAGGAGCCTGTATCCGGCTCCCGTAAGCCGTCCTGGGGCCTGCAGAAGCTCTCCAGCCCTCCAGCAGCGTCCGCGCTGCCCCAGGAGGGCTTGCAGGAGCCCATCTCCGGCTCCCGTAAGCCCTCCTGGGGCCTACAGAAGCTCTCCAGCCCTCCAGAAGCGTCCGCGCAGCCCCAGGGGGGCTTGCAGGAACCCGGAACCCATACCCGGCTCCCGTAAGCCCTCCTGGGGCCTACAGAAGCTCTCCAGCCCTCCAGAAGCGTCCGCGCTGCCCCTGGAGGGCTTGCAGGAGCCCATATCCGGCTCCCGTAAGCCCTCCTGGGGCCTACAGAAGCTTCCCAGCCCACCAGAAGCGTCCGCGCTGCCCCAGGAGGGCTTGCAGGAGCCCGTATCCGGCTCCCGTAAGCCCTCCTGGGGCCTACAGAGGCTCTCCAGCCCTCCAGAAGCGTCCGCGCTGCCCCAAGAGGGTTTGCAGGAGCCCATACCCGGCTCCCGTAAGCCCTCCTGGGGCCTACAGAAGCTCTCCAGCCCTCCAGAAGCGTCCGCGCTGCCCCAGGAGGGCTTGCAGGAGCCCATATCCGGCTCCCGTAAGCCCTCCTGGGGCCCACAGAGGCTCTCCAGCCCTCCAGAAGCGTCCGCGCTGCCCCAGGAGGGCTTGCAGGAGCCCGTATCCGGCTCCCGTAAGCCCTCCTGGGGCCTACAGAAGCTCTCCGGCCCTCCAGAAGCGTCAGCGCTGCCCCAAGAGGGTTTGCAGGAGCCCATATCCGGCTCCCGTAAGCCCTCCTGGGGCCTACAGAAGCTCTCCAGCCCTCCAGAAGCGTCCGCGCTGCCCCAGGAGGGCTTGCAGGAGCCCATATCCGGCTCCCGTAAGCCCTCCTGGGGCCTACAGAAGCTCTCCAGCCCTCCAGAAGCGTCCGCGCTGCCCCAGGAGGGCTTGCAGGAGCCCGTATCCGGCTCCCGCAAGCCCTCCTGGGGCCTACAGAAGCTCTCCAGCTCTCCAAAAACGTCCGCGCTGCCCCAGGAGGGTTTGCAGGAACCCATATCCGGCTCCCGTAAGCCGCCTGGGGCCTACAGAAGCTCCCAGAGGGTCGTCCGATCCCTCGCAGGGATCGGATCCCTCTAAGATGGATCCGATCCCTCTAAGATGGAGAGGGATCGGATCTATGCCAACATATACACATATGCGTCCGTGCGATGTTTTGCTGGGTTCGCACTCGAAATTCACCACACATTTGAATTGACCCATGCATTTGCACGCGTACGACTTGAAATGGATTCGCGTGAGCAGAACTGTGTGGAAGCCTCCTCGCCCGCATGGGATCACGTCGAACTCACACCTGACAAGGAGGACGAGCGGAGGGAACAAGGGGGAGGGAGTGAGAAACAGAGGAGGAGGAGGAGGAGGAGGAGGAGGAGGAGGAGGAGGAGGAGGAGGAGGAGGAGGAGGAGGAGTGGGAGGAGGAGGGACGAGAATAATCTGAGGATGGACAATTCATTCCGTCATTCTTCCCCCTCGGTTGTCAACCACCCCTTTTTTTTCTGCAGCCGTCTCGGCCACAGTATGTTAAAATCGCAACCCGACCTGCCCCCGCCAACGTACACCAACGTGCCGTCTCGCGGCGCGTGGCTCACGCCGATCGGGAGGTGCTTGATGGCGTCCCAGACCGCCACGACCGAGCTCGCGTCGGCGGCGGGCTCAGATACGGCGACGCTCGCCGACGACCGCTCCGTATGTGCTATCGCTGAGGCGGACTCGGATGGCGCCATCCTCGTAGAGTCTGACGACACGCCCGCGCCGCAGCCCGACACCGTGCCGCAGCCCGAGACCGTGCCCTACTTCGCCCCAGGCGAGACGCCGACCGACTCGCCCCCGCTCGTGCCTCCCGAGTCGCAGTGCACGGACGCCCAGCGCCCATCGCCATTGTCGCCGTTGTCCCAGGGCATCGTGGAGTCGTTGTCGCAGAAGGTGTTGGACGATAAGGTCAGAGAGGAGAAAGCGGGTGAGATCGACAGGTTCAACGATCAATCGTTTCAGGTCTTGATGCAGGCTAGCCGCGACGAGGCGGCCAGGAAAGGCATCCCTTTCGATGACGGGTCGTGCCCGCCATGTCCGCTGGCTCGGCCCTCGGACTGGGTCGACGACGACGACAGCAGACCGCTGGTGACAGGGAAGGGCAAGGGCAGCGGTGGCAGCCGCGGCGACAGGCGGCGCCCATTGGCGCCAGACGGCGCCGCGCCCGATGGCAGCCTCAGCCAAGCCGCAGCGGCAGAGCCCCGCGCGAGTGGCGAGGCAACGGCGGCATCGGGGGACGCGGCGGCGGGCCCGCAGGACGGCGCAGCAGGCGTGAAGTCGCCGCGCGCCAAGGCCAGGAAGATCGACAATACCTCGTCAGAGGACGGACGGTGTAATAGCAATACATTTTGGAAACATTAGTTTCACCACCGTGCAAATCCCAATGCAAATCCCAATGCATTGGGATTTGCATTGGGATTTGATGTTGTTGCATCTCCCCACCTCGCATCCCGAGGAGCGGCCTACGGCGCTCGAGACCCCGCCGAAGCAGGAGCGGCCCTCGGTGATGGCGACTGCGCCCCTCATCAACAAGTTCGAGGAGCGCGGCCGCCGCCCCGCCACATTCTCGTGTGTCTGTTGAGTGGTGCCTCTCTCCTCCTCCCCTTCCTCCTCCTCGCACTCTTCCCTCCTCCGCCATCCCTTCTCCCAAGTCCTCGTCATCGATCTCATCCTCCTCGCCCGTATCAGGATCCGAGGACGGAGGAGGCGGGGGAGGTAGAGGAGGTGGGATGACGGGAGGCGGATGAGGACAGCTATGATCACAAGCAGCAGCAATGTGAACGGCGATGGCCCATGCACTGAGGATGAGGAATGGCGAGGTCATAGGTATCGCCCCCATGTCTCTCATCTCTCTTGATCCCGAGTTCCCCATCCTACTCCTTGGTTTCAGCAACCTCATCCTCTCGTCGGCTTGAGCTCGCCCCTCGGCTCGGATCGGAAATCCGCACGCACGCCGTATGTAGGCATCGCGGCTCTGGCTCGTGAGATTGGAGTCTTCCCGCCCGCGGAGCGCGGGCTCGGCGGCCATGACGCACAAATCCAAGAAGGCCCAGGACGATGATGAGGATGATGAGGCAGATCAGGTTAAACAAGATAAACTATTCAGGATCTGGAGCTTTCACATCGATGAGGCGATTGGGTCAGTAATTCAGGGGGCCTCACCCATCACCCCCCCCCACCCACCCCACCCCGCCCACCCCCCCACACACACCGGTAATGATGCATCGTCGCCGCAGGCAGATTATATCGATTACACGACGGCCCCGCTCCATGAGTCGAAGATGTCGAAGACGGGTGTCGAGAAGTATGCAGCTCTGATACGGGAAACTAGAACGGTGGCGTGCAAGTTGTACCCTGTCGAGACTAAGGCGCGCGAGTTTCGGTGCATGGGGGGGGGTCACGTTTCCCAAACTCACTCCCTGGTCAGAGGCTGGGGAATGAGATTGGAAATGAGGCGGTTCGGTGCACTCCGTGTAGTGTTTGGGGGGCTCCCAGAAGGCAGTGCTGACCCGCGTGGCGCAGCGAAATGAGAAACGCTGGCACTTGGGGCGGACTGGCTCGAAAAAGTGGGTGGACGATACGAGCAAACAAATCCGCGTCTTGCTGAGGCACGTGGGGCAGGCCCTTACCAAGACCCCGCGGCTTTGCAAACAACCCGCCACATCACCTTGAACGTCGTCGGCGTCGGGGCTCTCGTCGCCATGAGCGCGGACTCGGCTCGAATAGCTTTCGGCAAAACCATGCGCCGAAACCTGTCGCGCCACCACCGCTAGGAAGACCAAGTGGGCTGAGGATCTTTTCGGGAAGGCCAAGTCGGGTGACTGCAGCAACGATGACGAGGATGACGATGACGAGCCCAAGAAGCCGAACTCAAAAAACGCAGATAAAGTCGGCAAGCGCACACAGGACGAGAGGGGTGGTCGTCGCACAACGCCCAGTCTCCGTCGAGGTCATGCCGCGGGGTTCGGTGGGGTAGGAGTGACATGGCATGTCCTCGAGCGGAGCGCAGGCGTTGCGCGCGCCCTCGCCAAGGAGGGACCCCATACGAAACCTACGCCCGTCAAGAGTAAGGACGGGAAGCTGTACTCCCGCAGTGGGCTCGAGATTTTGCACAGCGCCGACGGTTGGCACTTCGGATGGGCAGGACACGTCCAGGCGACGCCCTAACAATGGCAAAACCATAACTCACAACCACGCCCCCCCCCCATAGGTAGAGTACCACTCGCAGGCCCTTCTGGGCATCAACGATTCGGATGTTGCCTGGTTGGTCCTGCTCATCCGCCCTAGTCGGCGTGGCGCTTCCCTGCTGTCGGCGGCAACGACACGCCGCAGTACATTCGGGCGATCAAGGAGCCGTCCGAGCCGTTGCTGGTGGCCAAGTGGCCCGACGGCTACAAGTGGTGCATCCCCAACACGTCCGCCGACATGCAGGAAAAGCCAGTCGACAAGACCAACTGCATCTTGTGGAGGGGCACAGACCCGAGGTCTCAGAAGCCGTTGCAGGCCATCGAGATCAGCCACGCGAATAAGGGCAAGTGGTTCGCGATCAGGGCTCAGCCAGATACGCAGGTCTGGCAGATCCAAGGGTACGGCGAGCACAACAGACAGGCGGTGCTCAAGCTCGTCCTGGAGGCGGCGGAGAAGCACAGCAAGCAGGAGTGGGAGAAGGAGCACATGGAGAAGGCCAAGCAAGAGCTGCTGAAGGAGCTCCCCGACACGGACGCGAAGAAGGCCATCGCCACGAGGAGGGCGAAGGCGGCGGCCATGAAGAGGCCCGCAGCCAGCAAGCCTCCACCAGGGGCGGCGGCAGCTCCATCAGAGAAGGAGACAGCGGGCCGCGGCCGCGGCCGCGGCCGCGGCAGGTCTGGCAAGCAGCCTGGCGGCGGCAAGAAGGTTGACGATGACGACACCGCCGCGGAGAATGAGGACGAGGCTGCTGGCGCCCTCGTCGACGAGGACGCCGACGATGACGAGGAGGAGGAGGGCGGCGAGTCTCCAGAGATCGCCGAGGACGACGAGCCCGGGGTCAGCGAGGTCGAGGGCGACGATGATCCCAACGCGAAGAAGAAGCCTGCTGCAGCGGGCAAGCCTCCATCCAAGAGCGGCACGAAGCGCCCATCCGCGGTGGCGGTGACCGAGGGCGTAGGAACGGGAGCAGTGACGCCAAGCCCTAAGAAGCCGAAGGTGAAATCGCCGTCTGCTGCTGCGCCTCCCACCGCCAAGCCGATTGCCAAACCATCGCAGCCAGTGCCAGTAGCAGCCGCGTCGCCAGCAGCAAAGCCGAAGAACAAGTTCTGCCCAGGCGATGCCAGCCCTGGCAGCGAGTCTTCGTGGTAAGATGCCGCACAGAAGCATCGCTGTAGATAGGAGAGCGCGTGCAAACCCATATCCGCACATCACATCATCGCAAGTCATCCCATCACATGCCCGACAGACCTCTCCCTTGCAGCCTCAGCGTTTACGTTCAGCACGTCTCAGTCTCGTCTCCACCCGACACCTCCTCCACTTGCGCACACCCTCGCTCCCGTCCACAAGATCAGAGATGAGGGGTCAGGCGGCAGTTATTCGCTCGAGCGATCCTGCTAGGTTCGGTCCGACGTCGACAATTGTTGGCTCGATATCGTCACGTGGATCCGCTGGCCCGCCACGGCAGGCAACACATAGCCATACAAGTTGGCTGGATTCCAGGGGCGGCCGAAATCCCAATGCAAATCCCAATGCATTGGGATTTGCATTGGGATTTCGGTTTCGGTTCGCAAGTTGCGAGACGTTTGAGCGTGGAGAGAGGGCGGGGATGGGGCAGAGTAGGAGGTCGAACGGGATGGGGGACGGGATTAGAGGGATGGGGTGAGGGGTCGGTATCAGCCATGATGAGGCGGAGGTCGGGCAGTGAGGGGGTCAGCTGGTAGCATCGGGCGGGGAAGCAGCTACCGCCCGCCCGACGCGCCGCCAGGATATCGTGAAGCACTCCCTTGCAGGCGGCGACATCGACCAGCTCGCAATCAACGGGGCGGCCATCGAGCTCTACAAGAGCCCCGAGTTGTCGGTTGTGATGTCGGAGAAGGGGTTCCCCGACATGGACGCGTGCATGCAATCGCTGAAGGGGGGCATCGGGGAAGACGGGGTGCTCGCGGACGCGGCGAAGTGGGGGCTCGGCAAGGGGAAGGACAAGGCCGTGGAGAACAAGCAGGAGCTCGATCGGGCGGTTGGCAGGAACAGGGGCACGATGGAGGAGGAGCTGAAGATGTGGGACGTCATCAAAGCCAAAGGATTCCACGCCCCCCTGGAGCACGGCACGGGTGGGCTAACGGATGCGGAGATCGCTTTGATGGGGAGGTGGCAGCGGGCGGTTGCCGATAGCAGCCAGCTGAAGGCCGACTACGCGGGGATCCCGAAGGGGGCGGGGGTTAACAAGCGGAAGGCTGACTTCCGCATCAAGTGGGCGAAGGGCGAGTACCAAGAGCTGCTGGAGCGACGGCGTGAACATCTATTTCTTTCTGCTCTCCAGTCGCGCATATCTCTATCTCTACTCGCACTCGCTCCCCAATCTCACTTTATAAAACTCTCCGTCTACTCCCGCTCCTGCGATCTCTCTATCCCTCCCACTCGCTCTCACTCGCAATCCTCCTGTCGATACCCCTATCGATCACTCCTCCCCATGCACCCTGCCCGTCCCTCTGCTTCGGTGCCCCCTCTCTCTCTCTCCCTCTCTCTCTCCCCCTCTATCCCTCTCCCTCCCTTCCCGCTGTCAGCACTGAGTCATGGAATGTTGTAACCAGACGTCGGGCCAAACATCACATCGGATTTTGTATACCGAACTCGGGTCAAACACCACCTAGAATGCTGTACCCTGGAAATGGGCCGATCACAATTTGGAATGTGTGACCCCGTCTCCCAAGGAGAAAAAGACCCACGTGAAGTCGGAGGTCAAGTCCGAGTTCAGGGAGGGCAAGTATCGCCCGATCGGCCGCATCGCGCAAGAGGAGGGCGGAGGCGTCCTCGGATGGCAGCAGGCGCGGTGTGCACAAACGTTGGGGGTCGCCCCTTCGGGCGGCCACTGTAGTTTCGTGCGTGCGGGGTGGGGTGTGGGGTGTGGGTGGGGTGGTGGGGGGGGGGGTGGGGGGGGGGGGGTGGGGGGGGGGGGGGGGGGGTTGGGGGGGGGGGGGGGGCAGTTGGGGGTAGTCGGAACGGAGTCGGAGACATGGCATGATATAATGATGTTTTCAGCTAGGGGTAGTCCGTCGCCCCCCCCCCCCCCCCCCCCCCCCTTTGGAGGCGCGAGGGCGCCGAGACGTCCCTTCCCTAGGGCAAGGGCCACCTGGATGGGGGGGGCGGCTTCAGAGGGGAAGGCGGGGAAATGGAGGGGTCGAGGGAGATCAAGCCCAGGCGTGCCGATACTTCCTGCGCTGCATCATTCTGGGCCCGCCCTGGATCGCGCGGCGCGGCTTCGCGGAGTCTCTCCGCGCCCTGTACATCGAGACCGCAGCGGCCCTAGCTGACCACACGCTCGATCAACGTATCGGCCCGATCGGGTCGAGCGACCCGACCGACCGATCGGTCCGATCGGCCATGGGTTCGGAGGGAGATTTGTGGAAGGGATCGGCGGAGGTGGGTAGCCAGTGGGAGGAGGGTCGGGGAATGCGGTAACGACAGATGGAGGATGGCTCAATGGAGGTCGGATGGCGGGCAGTCGGAGTGGATGAGGGGTCAGTGGAAAGGGGGGCAGGGGAGTGGAGGGTGACGAGCGAGCGCGCCATCTAAGGGTTTCATCCACACCTTCAGCGAGGCATGGGGGATGCACAAGACCTGGAGCTCGAACTACCAGAACAAGGACACGAGTCCAAATCATTTTCGGGACCGCCCTAAACCACAGTGATATTTTGTTAGCCCCAGCCTGGAGAACAAACCTCACCTCGCCTGGCAGTATGCCAACGCCAATCCAAAGTCGGGGCCGTCTTGGGTTGGGCCTGGCCTGGTAATCCGCCCTGCAGGGTCACGCTCCACAACGCCGACGACGGGGTGGAGGACGAGGTGGAGGAGGAGGAGGAGGAGGATGAGGCGGATCGAGCGGGAGGAAGAGGAAGAGGAAGAGGAGGAGGAGGAGGAGGAGGAGGAGGAAGAGGAGGAGGAGGAGGAGGAGGAGGAGGAGGAGGGGCCTCCAGAACGGTCAGCTTTTATGTCTCTCACAGGCATTGGCCGACGCGCCGCCGCAAGCAGAGGCATCGGCAGGCCGGGCTAAGCCGCAGGAGGCCGTGGCAGAGCCAGCGGCAGGCACGGCCGAGGCTGGCGGAGGAGGCGACGGCGCACCCGCCACGGCCGCCGCGGCCGCCGCAGCCCGCGGGCCTGACAACCCCCGCCGTCGCCGCGGCGGGGCTGGTTCTGCTGATACCAAGCCCCCCGCCCAGAAGCGCCCCAAGGGAGGAGGTGGCCGTGGTGCCCGCGGGAGTGCCGCGGCAGCAGGCGGGGACAGCGGCAGTGCTGGCGATCCCCCTGCGTCATCCCCCACGGCCAAGGAGGAGATCGCGAAGGCGCGCAAGACCCTGGCCAGGTACGCTACCGTGTCGGCCCAGGCCAACACGCTGGTCTACAGCGTGACCCACGACGCCAAGTGGAGCCAGGAGAAGGACGACCCCGAGTACGCTGCCTTGGAGGGTGACATGGCGGCGTTGTCGAAGAAGGTGATGGAGTCGAAGATCCTCAGCAAATGCGTGTCTACCGACTTCGGCAAGCTGAAGGCCACCCTGGGCTCCGACTACCCCGAGGCCATCTCCAAGCTGATCTCCCTGTCCAAGTTCATCGACGGCATCGCCAAGCGCATCGAGAAGATCAACGGGATCCACAACATCAGGCACCCCGAGGGTGGTAGCACATCCGACTGAGGACGCCTGCGCGTCCGATACGATGTGCACGTGCACAGCTCGCCGCTCAGCGCAAGCTGCCTGCCATTGGTCTGGGAGGTAGGGGAGAGAATGAATTCTGGAGCGGGCACGGGCGTGAGGGCGATGGGCGCCCGGTCGAAGATAGGCGGCCGCTCTCCGAGGGCAGGTCGGGGCTGGGGAACGGAGCCGCACGCGAAATACGTGATCCAACGCGTGGGGCGGGCCAAACACACACCAAATTCAGAATCCCAATGCGTTGGGATTTGCGTTGGGATTTGCGTTGGGATTTGCGTTGGGATTTCACGAAACCCTGTAAATTCACAGGGATAATGCATTGGGATTTGATATGGGGATTGCGTTGGGATTTGCGTTGGGATTTCAAGGGTTGCGTTGGGATTTTGGCAGCCTCGTCGCGGCATGTTTCAGGAGCGATTTCGCGCTCGAGATGCTGCTCAGTGAGACAATCTTGCTGAATTCAGGCGCTGGTCGCCGTTTGACACTTGGGTGGCCAGCGCAGTCGAGCTCGACGCCGCTCATATCGCCAGAGCGGCTATCAGACGTGCGTGGTGGCTCACGGCGCCTCTTGAAAGCATGAAACGCAGCGCTTACAGCTCTTGAAAATCAGAAATCGTGTTCCTGGACCCTCGTGATGCGGCTCCGCTGTCTTGGCAGTGGGCCGTCGACCGTGAGTCGACGGCGTCGGATCGGCCCTGGGTCACGTCCGAGGGCGCGAGCACGCTCAACTACGATATATGGGGGGCAGAGGAGGAGGAGGAGCAGGGGAATGAGGAGGAGGAGGAGGAGGAGGAGGAGGAGGAGGAGGAGGAGGAGGAGGAGGAGGGGTGGCAGGAGAGGATGCTGGCGCGGAGGAGGAGGGGGGGGGGGCTTGGGGGTGAGTGGGGGAAAGGAGGGGCGGGGGGCGGGCGAAATGGCGTGGGAAGATCGAGGGAGTGGACGTGTGGGGCGGGACGGGACGGGAAGGGACCGTGGTATCCAGCCCCGCATTGTCTCTAATGTGCCCGTCTTGCTCTGCCCTCCGCTGCTCCACCCTCGGCGCGATCACCATCACCTCCAGTAGCAACATCATCGCACTCATGAGCATCACCATCGGCATCGACATTCACGTCATCAGCATCGCCAGCATCATCAACACCACAACCACCATCACCGCATGTAGCTGTGGTCTGGCCCAAACGATGGCCGACCGTGATCGTAGCAGGTCGCCGCGCGACTGGCACCGCAGCACCACAAGTCAGCGGGAGAACGGCTCGTCGCTCCTGAAACACCTCCTACACTTGTACGCCAGATGTCGGCTGACGGCCAAAGACTTGTGCACCCTCTGCCACTACGCGTCGAACGCCAACACACCTGGCGGTGCGTTTGACTTGTATGCCTGGCCGCCTGATTCGGAGACAGGCAGCTTCCAAAAACACCTCGATAGGGTACTGCCCGATCCAGGCGCACTGTTCATGGTCAAGACGCCCGTCAATATTCGGAACTCGACGTCTAGGACTGTAACGAATCTACCGATGCGGGCCCTCTGGCACTCGTTCGATCAGGAACTAGCTAGCGACTCTCGCATCCTGCAGACCCTGGAAGCGCCTCAAGATGAGCGCCAGCCCTCTGCCATGGACACGCCAGCCTACACTAACCACCCGCTGGTCGTTGCCGCGCGAGCGCGAGGCGATGTCGACCCGCTGCCCGTTTCCATTTACGTGGACGGCGTGGCGTTCATCGCCCAGGCTGCAGGGCGGTCCGAGACCGTTCTTGGGATATGGGCGATCAATATGGTTAGCGAGAAGCGCCACTTTGTGGGGGCACTCAAAAGTGGTGACCATTGCCAATGCGGATGCAGGGGTTGGTGTTCGATCTTCCCGTTGTTGTCGGCGGTGGAGTGGCAATTGGTGCACATGTCTCGCGGGCAATGCCCACCGAGGCGGTACGCAGGTGAGGAATGGTCCGTCGCCGGCGCGGAGTGGGCTGATCCATCCAGGCCGTTGCGTTCGAAGGTGATGCTCCTCCACGTGAAGGGGGACTGGAGCGAACACCACCATACGCTCGGCTTGGCGGGCTGCAGGAGTAAGTTCAATCCTTGCCAGTTCTGCCAAGCATGCAAGGACGATATGCCGATGCTGCGCCAAGGCCTGTCCAACGTGCATGGGCCTGGGCGGCTTCTACGGTCGCACGATGACTACTTTGCGGCGTGTCGGAGGTGCGAGCTGCACGTCACTGCGCACACCGAACACGAGCGGACTCGCTTGGTTAGGGCATTGAGGTACGTCAAGCCGAGGACGCTGATTGGAGGCCGCTCCGTGTTCATGGAGATCACCGTGGACGGCGTCACGTTGAAACCTGGCGACCGACTGGAGCCTAGCGACACCCTTAGGGATACACACGCGCTCGAGAGTGCGACGCTTCCCCTGCTTGTCACGTTCTGGAGGCCTCAACTGGGCGACGGCGGGAAGGTCATCGACTCGGTCATGCACCGATGCCCGCTGTATTCGGAGGCGCTCCACGCATCACCGAACAGGACCCTCGCCGTCGACTCGTTGCACACACTATTTCTGGGCCCCGTGCTTCGCTTCGTGTCGGCGGCGCTGTGGCGGGTGGTGCTGCAGAACCCATGGGGTTTCACTGGGGAGCTGAGCGCTACGCTGGAACTGTGCGCCATGCGCGTCAAGGCGGATTTGGATTCGTGGCAGGCCGACGAGGCCAACAATGTGCCCATGGATCGGCGCGTAGGCCGTCTCACGCTGAAGATGATGGGCGATCGCGTGAACTACAATCATCAGGACACTCTTTTCATCGCCATCGAGGGGGGGGGGGGGGTGCGAGGAGCATTGAAAGGTTAACTGATATTACTGATGATGAGGAGGAGGACGAGGAGGAAGCGCGGGGGGAGGATGGAATGAAGGGGAGGGGAGGGATGATGAGTTTGAGAGGGGAGGGGGGTGAAGGGGCACCGCCACATCCCACGTACGTCTTCCCTTCTCGGGCTCCCTCCCTCGCCCCCGCGCCCGTCCGACCGCGATCTCGACATGCACCCTTGGGTCAGGTAACCTTGCTCGGTCAACAGCTCCCACTTGCATCCGCCACCCCGCAGTACAGGGGATTCGCGGCCAGCTGGAAAGGCTACGGCGAGGCGGCGGGAGCAGGAGGTGGACGAGGTTGGGCGTAGGGAGGCGAGGCTGTGCGCGCATGAGTAGGACGAGGACGATGGCGCGGAGGATGGAGAATCGAGGATGGAGGATGGATTGGCGGATAGGGGACGGGGGCGGGGAAGCAGGGCCGAACCAAAGAGAGAGCGGCGACGTAGATCCCGACGGTGGGGGAGTGACTGGGGGAATGGAGTAGGAGAGTGCTGGGGAAACGAGTGGGCAGACAAGCGCGCGGTGCAAATCCCAATGCAAATCCCAATGCATTGGGATTTGCATTGGGATTCTGGCGCGGCCGTGAGACACACAGTTATATCTTATGATTTTGATTGCAATCACGCCGGGGGGGCGTTCAGCATATCTGCGCGAGCGTTTCGATGCAGCGGCACGTGGCCACGCAACCCGAATTGCACACGTATCTTGGCCAATGGCTCGCTCGTCCGCCACCGCCCGATCCGGCACTGGTTCGCGGCGCATCTCGATCCTCGACCCCGCGCTCCCTCGAGGCTGATCGCGCCCACCGCGCCCGTCGCACATATGGATATCCGATGCGGGACCTAGCAAGAGCGGGCGATCGGTTGCAGGGGCGATCGGCTTCGGGGGAGTACGGGGAGAGGGATCTCGGCGCGCCGCAGAGTAGGCTTTCATGAATGAACTCGCGATCGGCATCCGCAACTTCGCCAGCGCAAACCGCAGATGCCGAGATCTCTGCGTCGACCTGACTATTCGCAGATCATTGGCACAGGCGCGCCCTACTCGCCCTCCTCGTGCCCCGTCGTTCGCCTGTGAATCGCATCTCCTCGCCCCGAGCCTTTCCCACTCCTCGCTCATAACTAGTCGTGCGAGATCCTCGCCCCCTGGCACGTCCAACTAATCGACCAATCGCCAGCCCACCTCCTCGCCCCCCCCTAATGCGCAGGGGTGGCCTGCACTATTGAACGCGCGCGGGCCTCGGGCACCGAAGCGAAGCTTAACGTATGACTGGCTATACAGATGCTTCGCAGCCAGGGCCACCACACATCGTGGTGGTACCTGGCAGGATTTTCGGGCCCACTGCTCCAAAGCGGCAATCCAGCGGACCTGGTCGGTGACATCTTAGATGAGGAACTAGACTGGACGATCTTCTAGGGGTAGACATGCAGCGGGAGCGACGACAATATCTCGTCGTCTTGGCTCGTCTGTTCGTCTCGTCAACCTTGGTCTCATCGTCGTCGTCGGCATCGTCGTCCTTCGTCTTCGCCCGTCGCTGTCTTCCCCTCGCGGTTTGCTGCCTCAAGGGCGGGGCGGACAAGATAGGGGGATGCGGTAGAAGGAACCCTTGGGTGGGGCAAATGAGCAGAGTGGATCGGTCGCCGTCACATCCAAACCACAATGCAATCGGCATGATAACTTATCTTCAGAATAAGCGTCATCCTGGAGGGACCATGAGCCTGAAGGCCGCGGAGGCCGCAACGATGTTACAGTTTGCATCCTGGCTTTTAGGCGAATACGGAGGTGAGGCTATTTTTGGAGAGGGCATATGCGGAGTCGGCATGGCGTTGAAGTCTCTCGTTGCCGATCTGAAACGCTACCCCGTCCTCCCCGACGACATCGGGTTTCAGTTCATCCTTAACTCGCTTGACGCCCTAACTGTGTTCTGGGATCTGGCTGGCCTGACGTTCACCCCGAAGCACCATTTGCTTACCCACATGGTTTTCAGGACTCACGGGTGGGGGTACCGCATTGTCGAGGTCTGTCGGAATGCGGCGCCAGCCGCAATGTATGGATTCGGCTCGAAGATATCCAGCGCACCTCCCCTGCCCCTTGACTCAGACCAACACAATGCCAATACGATAACAGCTAGCGGGGAACTCTCAGATCCCAATGCAATTGGAACGCGCAGGTGGGAGGGCATGAAACGTGGCAGGATGGGTAGCAGGTGCATGGGGGAGCGGGGAGGGGCGAGGACGACGTGAAAACCCCAGCGCGTTTCCCAATGCATTGGGGTTTGCATTGGGATTTGAAGTTCCTCGTGCTGCTGGGTTCTCGCAGGATCCCATTCCAGGGGGCGCCGAAGCTATATCACTGTTATCGCGATGAGTCGCTCAACTCGGTATTGCGCGACATCGCGTGCTTCTGCCATCGGTTGACATTTGGGCATCGAGTTTTCAGGCTGGTCGATTTGCAGAGTCGGTTGGCCCGCTCCGACTTCGCGTCGCAAGGCTCATGGGTCCCCCTCGTAGCTGGTTGGTCATTGCTTTAGCGGCGTCGTGCTGGGCGGTGCACAAGTGCGAGAGCAGCCCCGTCGTGGAGCCCAGCGTGGAGGCGTTCTCCTGGTCCTCGTCTGTTGCAGTGAGGCTGAGCTTGAACGGTATGCCCATGTATGTTCGTGGCGGGTGTTCTGCACGCATGCTCAACGTTGTCTCGAGTTACATAATTAATTATGCAGACAGGATCCCGAGAACAACATCGTTTTTAGAGGTGTTCTCTGGCGAGGCGGGGACGGCAAAGATATTGGCCTCGCGGGGATATTCGGTTTTCACGTTTGAGCGGCGTGATTATGATTGGCAAGATGCATGTTATCTGACGGGTGTGCTATACCTGCTGCGGCTCATCGCGAGCGTGCGTCGTGGGGGGGTGGTGCACTACAGCCCGCAGTGCTCGACCTGGATCGGCATGGCACGGGGGCGTACCAAGCGGACCCGATCCGACCCGTTTGGCTGCGACGACTTGCGGCTGGACACGCACGAGGCGAACTGGATATCGATGCTGATGTATTCGGGCATGTGCAAACAAATCAGCATATCATCCACGGGCCGTGGGGTCAGTCGGGATGGGATGGGGTGGACGGGATATGTGAGTGATAAGGTACTCGTGGGAAGGGGGGACTTGCGGGCGATATGCGTGGCAAAGGATATGGGAGGTATGGCACGAAGACGCGGGGTAGCGGGATCCACATCCTCTGTCTCCTCATCCCTACCCCTCTCCACCACATAACCCTTCTACATTTCATCCGATCGCCGTCCGCGGCCAGTCTCCCGTCTCTCGCAATCTCCTTCCACCTCTCCCCCCGCACCCCATGCTCTCGTCACCCACCTTCGTCGCAATCCGTGCCTCCACAGTTTCACTATCCGTGATTGGTGCGCGCGCGTGCGTTGCCCAGGTCGTTCACTTTGGTCTTCGCGAAGCTGCGGGGCGTCCACGCAGTCATGGGGCAGCCGCTGAACTCGCTATTTTATTGGACACCTGGCATGGCAGATGCGATAACAATTGTTTCAGCTCGTCGGTTCGTGACTTTCTTAGGAGCATTTGGATCTGAGACGAGCAAGCCAATCGAGGTTTTCTCGACACTAGGTTCAGTTGTTGGCATAGTTCGCAAACGGAGAGACGCGCACGCCCGTCTCGGGAAGGTCAGGAAGACATTTTTTTTTTAGGTCAGATTTCGCTCGGACGACACCAGAATCTAAGGTATCTGCTCGTGCACGCGGCTGGCCCAAAAACCAATGGGTGAACGGTAAGTCCCAGCTGCTGAAATCTTCCCAGACCTACCCGTATGATTATTGTAAATTGATGGCTTCGTTAGTCGAGGGCTCGCTCAAG
Source organism: Prorocentrum cordatum (assembly GCA_963575745.1). Classification (NCBI taxonomy): domain Eukaryota; class Dinophyceae; order Prorocentrales; family Prorocentraceae; genus Prorocentrum; species Prorocentrum cordatum. The sequence continues at coordinate 36,920 of CAUYUJ010018997.1, read as the reverse complement.
CGTCCTACGATTTCGCCATCGTCAGTTGCTTAGGCATGCTAATGATCTCTTCTCTGCCACATGTGCACACTGCCCGCGTGCCCCTCCCCACCTGCGTCCAGTGGCGTACCCAGCTGGATGAGGTCGAAAACCAAGAAAACACGCGCAATCCTATCTCCCGTCGGCGAACAGCTGTTGGAAAACACAGTCGAGCCGTTTAGATTTTCCGAAAGCGGCGAAATCCCAATGCAAATCCCAATGCATTGGGATTTGCATTGGGATTTTTGCTGCTGGCCCCAGTGGGGCCTCATTCATGGCAGTCCCTGGGACCTTCTGGAGTTTCACGTGTTCGATTCGCCGAACGGGGATGGGTTTGCGCGTGAGTCGTCGTCGTCGCCGCCGCCGCCGCCATCGTCGTCACCCGGCTTACGCCGGCCCCGCCCCCCGCGCTCGCCCGCCCTTTACGCCGCGGACACCTTCACTGCGAAGGCCCGCGGGTTTGCGCGGCCGAGGAGGGTGGGCGAATGGATGATCTCGTCGGGGAAGAGGGAGTGGGGAGAGAGGGGGCAGGCACGCATGAGAAGATAAATGAAATGAGACAACGAGGGAGACGAGAGGGAAGGAGAGATACACGTAGTGCAGGGAGGATGTGCAGGGAAATACGGGGGCCGTGAGACATATGGGGAGCAGGGGATACGGTACAGAGATGAAGATAACAAGCATATAGTACTACACTTTGATATCGGCAGATACATGTAGGGATATAGCGATATATACATATATCTAATGAAGAGGTGATATATATATATATATATACACATATATATAGGGAGAGGCACATATATACGCAGCGAGCTCCTTGCAGCGGGCGGGTCGCGGCGGGGGTCGCGGCGTGGGATCGTGGAGCAATGGTCGCGGTCGACGGTTTGGTGGAAGAGCTCCACCGCTGGCTGCAAGGGGGTTGGGGGGCGGGGGCGCAGAACGCGCCATTTGATGTCGTGCGAATCGGACGACGATTTGTCCGATGGTGGTACGTGCCGATCGTGCACGCGTGGGACGACGACCAGGGAATCACATCGGAGGAGCCGCGGCCATCGGAGGAGCCGCGGCCTCAGCGGGGTCCGCGCCCGCCTCCGTCCGCGTCCGCGGACTCGTTGCCCGTGGCTAGTGGCCCGCGGCGTCTCGCGGATCGCGTCTCGGTCGGCGCGCCGACCGAGTCGGGCGCAACGCCGAGTTGGGGGAGGCGAGGGACGGATGACACGTGTCCGAGGCCGACGCCGACGAACTCGAGGAAGCAGCGGCGGAGGCCGCGTCGAGACCACGGGCGAGCACGCGGTGAAGGAACCATTTTTTGCGCAGCGTTACTTTAAACATATGAAAGAGAGATACATATATACATATATGTATATTTGTCAGGGGATAGCGGGGCAATATACGAAATACGGCAGACGTGAGGAGAGGGATTGCCAGGAGGAGGGAAGTCGAGGATACTTGTCTGTTTTTGTGAAAGTTGATGAGTTGGTGTTGCTCGGTGATTGTTTTTATATAAGCCACAAGAGGGCCTAATAATCCGATCCCTGGGAGGGATCGGGTCTAAGACCTTAAGAGGCCAAAACGAACCCGATCCCTGCGAGGGATCGGATGACCCTCTGGGCTCTCCAGCCCTCCAGAAGCGTCCGCGCTGCCCCTGGAGGGCTTGCAGAATCCCATATCCGGCTCCCGTAAGCCCTCCTGGGGCCTACAGAAGCTCTCCAGCCCTCCAGAAGCGTCCGCGCTGCCCCTGGAGGGCCTGCAGGAGCCCATCTCCGGCTCCCGTAAGCCGTCCTGGGGCCTACAGAAGCTCTCCAGCCCTCCAGAAGCGTCCGCGCTGCCCCAGGAGGGCTTGCAGGAGCCCATATCCGGCTCCCGTAAGCCTCCCTGGGGCTTACAGGAGCTCTCCAGCCCTCCAGAAGCGTCCGCGCTGCCCCAGGAGGGCTTGCAGGAGCCCGTATCCGGCTCCCGTAAGCTCTCCTGGGGCCTACAGAAGCTCTCCAGCCCTCCAGAAGCGTCCGCGCTGCCCCTGGAGGGCTTGCAGGAGCCCGTACCCGGCTCCCGTAAGCCCTCCTGGGGCCTACAGAAGCTCTCCAGCCCTCCAGAAGCGTCCGCGCTGCCCCAGGAGGGCTTGCAGGAGCCCATATCCAGCTCCCGTAAGCCCTCCTGGGGCCTACAGAAACTCTCCAGCCCTCCAGAAGCGTCCGCGCTGCCCCAAGAGGGCTTGCAGGAGCACGTATCCGGCCCCTGTAAGCCCTCCTGGGGCCTACAGAAGCTCTCCAGCCCTCCAGAAGCGTCCGCGCTGCCCCAGAAGGGCTTGCAGGAGCCCGTACCCGGCTCCCGTAAGCCCTCCTGGGGCCTACAGAAGCTCTCCAGCCCTCCAGAAGCGCCCGCGCTGCCCCAGGAGGGCTTGCAGGAGCCCATCTCCGGCTCCCGTAAGCCGTCCTGGGGCCGAAGCTCTCCAGCCCTCCAGAAGCGCCCGCGCTGCCCCAGGAGGGCTTGCAGGAGCCCATATCCGGCTCACGTAAGCCCTCCTGGGGCCTACAGACCCAGAGGGTCTCGCCTTGCTAACCTAACCTGCAAGCTTAACATGCTTAGCATTTAGGCCGGGGGACTGTCATGCTTATCTAGGAAGTGAAATTGTTATCTAAGAAGTAAGTACCATAGATCTTGCAAATATGATGTATTTCTTATAGGGATTCACTATAGATTGTACACATAGCACAGCAAGGCATATCACAGCATGGTTGACAGCACAGCACAGCACAGCACAGCACAGCACAGCACAGCACAACACAGCACAACAACACAGCCAGCACAGCACAGCACAGCATGGGATTCAAGCAGCAGGCACAGCAGCACGAGCACACGCAAGCACGAACACGACGATGGTGTCGCCGATGTCGTCGGTGTCCTGCGCGCCGCAGCGGTTGGCTCCATGAGCAAGCAGGCGGCCAGCAGCGACGGCGGCGGCGGCAAGCGGGCTCGCTGCAGGATCGCTTTTTGCTATTTCTTTTCTTTGTGGGGGAGAGGCCGCGGCCTGAGTTATATAGAGGCTGTCGGCGACCGCCGTTGTAGGGGGAGGAGCCCGACCGCCATGAAGGGGACAAGGTCAAGGAGCGACGGGATCGAGGGGGGAGGGGAGGGGAGGGAAAGAGTGCATGTAAAAACGGCTTACAGCGATGGCAAGGCGCTGCACAAAGCGATCAGGAGCCACATTACCAGCCACAACTGGCTGCGCTACGGGACGCACCCTGGGAAGGACCAGTTCAATTCGAGCTGCAGCAACGAGATATTGAAACACCCCAAGGACGCCGTGTTTTTGTGCTTTCCTTTTTCATTGGGCCTCAGCCTCCTTCCTTCGCATTCATTCCTGGAGCACCTCTTTCTCTTTGCCTGCAGGATCCACCCGCACTTCCATCCTCCTTCGCCTGCTCCTGCCTCGAGTCGGATCCTCCTCCTCCTCCTCCTCCTTTTCCTCCTCCTCCTCCTTCCTCCTCCTCCTCCTCCTCCCTTCGATCCTCGTCCTTCTTGCCCCCGATTGAATGTATCTTTCAGCTGATGGCTGCGATTGAGTCGGTTGCGCCCAACTGGGCCATCGCGGAGTCGGCGAGCCTAGAGTGCTTCGAAACGCTCGTGAGGAAGAAGGCGCAGGAGTGGGGCTTTGACGAGGCGTCTGCCTCGAGCTGGGCTACGCAGAGCAGCCTGAGGTTGCTTCGGTCAAAGTGCGCACTCGCCCCCATCCAGCCTGAACCCCTTTCGAAAGATCAGCCCCCATGGGATATAGATATCGACATCCGACCTCTACCATTCAGGGCCGCGCCCTGGAAACATGCTAACGTGAGGAGGAACATGATGAAGAGGATGGAGAAGGAGGAGGAGGAGGAGAAGGCGATGAAGAGGAGGAGGAGGAGGAGGAGGAGGAGGAGGAGGAGGAGGAGGGAGGAGGGAGGAGGAGGAGGAGGGGAAAGAGAAGGATCAGCCGAGTTTTTTTGTAATTCACCATTCGCCCGCAGGCTGCGGTCGCTGGCGCGCCACATGCACGACCCCGTGCTGAAGGAATCCAAGGGAAAGCCCGTGCCCAAATGGCTGCTGACTTTACGCGAGCTGCAACAACAGGATGGCGACGACGGTGGAGGCTCGGCATCAGGTTCCAAGGGCTCAGGCAAGAAAAAACTTAAAGTCCAGGTCGGGTACGATCCAACGAAGACGCCTCCCGTGGCATGGAAGCTGGTCGGCGAAGGTGTAACCGAAACCTCAACGCAGATCTTCCAGGAGAAAGGCACTGAGGACCACGACATGATGCGCGCGAGGTTCGCTGACGGCAGCGTGCACGAGCTCCCCACGCTCACGGCCGCGATGTACAAGGCTTCGAAGGCAGGCGCAGCCAGCAAGGATAGCATGACACCAGCGAAGAAAGGCAAAAAGCGCAAAGGTTGGGTGCAGCAAAGCGTCGATGGAGAGACGGCCCAGGTGAAAGAGAAGTCTTTGTACAGGGTTGCAGGGATCCTGGCAAGGGGCATGATCATGACAGTGAATGGGGCTCAGAAGCTTGAACTTCCTTTCCACCGCTACGACGAGGACTTCGCAAGAGGATGGCTTGAGAAGGCTGCGCAGAAATACGCAAAGGGACAGAAAACAGTCGCACAGCTGAAGGCAATGAAGGAGAAGCTTCCGAAACAAGCAAGGACCGCCCGCGCTCAAGCGCCCAGCAGCTGCCGCTGTCCTCAGGAGGCCTGCGGCCCAGGACGTCGGCGGCGGTGAGGAGGATGAGGACGAAGACGATGAGCCGCCGAAGCCCAAGGCGCCCAAGAAGCACGAGAAGGAGGCAGAGGAGGCAGAGGAGGACGAGGAGGAAGAGGAAGAGGAGGAAGAGGAGGAGGAGGAAGAGGAGGAAGAGGAGGAGGATGATGACGAAGAGACCGAGGAATGCGAGGAGGAGGAAGCCAAAGTAGAAGACGCGATCGTCGACCCCGCCAGTACTTCGATGAAGAGGCCTGCGGCAGTGACCTCTGCAGAGCTCGACGATATCGACGCGGTGATCGATGGCATTCCGAGCGATGAGGATGAGGATTGTTGCAATGAGGAAGGTGGCGAGGAGGAAGCGAAAATCTCAGAGTCCGAGCTGTCGGCCGCGCAGGGCCCTCCGAAGATGAAGAAGCCAGCCGCTGCAGCTGCGCCAGGGGGCCACCAAGAGGAAGCAGAGGAGGAGGGAGATAAGGCGACCGAGGCCGAGGAGGAGGAGGAGGTAGAAGCTGCGGGCGAAGACGAAGAAGAGGAGGAAGAGGAGGAAGAGGAGGGAGAGGAGGAAGAGGAGGAAGAGGAGGAAGAGAAGAATGAGGCGGAAGAGAAGGCAGCTGAGGAGCCGTCGCAGGGATCCCAGGTGATGCGGAGGCCAGCCAGGATGCCAGCTCCTCGAGAGTCGATGGTGTCCCGAGCCATCGCAATGCTGGAGCACGGGCGCGGCCTTCTTAGGTAGAAGTCTCGAATCGGTGCGATCGTTTGCCCTGCGCCTGAAAATGAAAGAATCCCAATTTCCTTTGTCCTCCACGCTGCCCCCCCCCCATCAACCTTGAAATCGGTGAGCACCCCGTGGGCTGAGGGTCGATGCGATCCAGGGGTCGGTCTGAGATCGGGGCCTCCCGCGGCCCTTGAAGCACGTGTTAAAACTGTAGTTTCTTAAAAACTGATTTGGTGGAGGGCTCCCAAGGGGCCTGGCACCTTGAGCTCAGTCGTCATTCCATCGCCGTCGTAACCCCGACGTCAAGAAACAGATCCTGGGATCCTGGAGGCCGATCGAGACGCCGATTGAATCGCAGCCACGTGCTCCCAGGGACGGCCCATCCCGCCCGCGGCGCCCGCGGGTCCGTGATGAGCGCCAGGCCTGAGTCCCCTGCAGGCTCATCATGCTAAACGGGGGGTCCTGGCAGGGGGAGGCGAGGAGGAGGTCGAGGAGGAGGAGGGGGAGGAGGACGAGAAGGAGGACGACGAGGAGGAGGGGGAAGCGGATGGAGGAGGAGGAGGAGGAGGAGGAGGGAAGGGCTCGAGGAGACAAGGGGGATCCAGGATCCAAGAAGAGGAGGGGGAGGAGGAGGAGGAGGTGGAAGAGGAGGAGGAAGAGGAGGAGGAGGAGAAGGAGGAGGAGGAGGAGCGAGGAGAAGGTGAGAGGTGGGGGGAGTGGAGATGAGGTTTTTGTAGTCGCAACGGGCACGCCCGTGCAAGGGCAGCCGCCGATGCCGCGCGGGTACATCTCCTCGGCGGAGTGGCGGGCAATGACCGAGGAGCAGAAGTGCGCCGCCGATGAGCGCGAGAGGCAGACACAGCTGGAGAGTCAGGACGCAATTGCAGAGGAGCAAGCAAAGCTCGAGGAGGCCAGGAGGCAGGCGTGGTCTGCACATGAGGTTGGCCCCATCGAAGTCGATGACAGCCAATCCCCCGCTACGCAGGCAAGCCCTCCGCAGGCTATGAGCTTTAAAGCAGCGCTTGCTGAGGCGAGGATCTACGACGTGGGCGGCTACTCGCAGCTGAACGAGCCAGAGGTCCAGGCGCGGCGTGCAGCGGCAGGCTACCCGCCCGTTGGCGAGGAGCTGCCTGCAGGATGGGAACAATCGGGCGCTGCAGGTAGCGCCGCAGGTGCGACGGGCGCAGCAGGAGCGACGGGCGCTGCAGGAGAGACGGGCGCAGAAGGAGCGACGGGCGCTGCAGGAGAGACGGACGCAGCAGGAGAGACGGGCGCCGAGGCAGATGCGCCGACGGAGGCTCAGAGTGACGCGACTGCAGAGGCGACGGGCGAGCCCCCAGCTGAGCAGCCAGAGCCTTCGAGGACAGGGCCAGGCAAGCGCGGCAAGGGCCGCAAGAGCGGCAAGGGCCGCCGCCGCAGTAGCACGCCAGTGCCGACGTTGCGCAGGCCAGTGGGAGCGCAACCTTGCTCCACTCACCTACCTTCTCCACCTCTTCGCGCCCGTGCCCACCCCTTGGTACCTCGCGCTCGGGGCGATCGAGGACGGGGAAGCGCGCGCGTGAAGAGGAGGAAGAGGAGGATCTCATAGGTGGAATGAGGTTTCGCCAAGGCCGACGACCACGCCGCCGAAGACGGCGCGCCACGCTGCTGAGGAGCACCTGAAGAAGCTGATCAAGAATCGCGGCGCAGGGCACAGGAGCCACCCGTGCCACCCGCCCAAGCAGCAGGGCGGCGAGCCGACCCTTCAGTCGGTCGCAGGCGTGCGCGGCACCAGGGGCGAGATCGAGTCGATCCGAGCGGTGGGGCAGAACAACTGCAAGTCCAACAAGAGGTCGGCGCTCGGGCTGCGGTGGGATAGGCGAATGAAAGATCAAAAGTTCGCGGCGGACTACCACGCCGCCCCCGACCAGGAGAAGTTCAAGGCCAACTGGGTGAAGGACATCTACGCTGGGGCCGTGAAGAAGCACAGGGTGCACGTCCAGGAGGCCTCGGAGGAGTGGATCAAAGAGGGCCGAATGCTGAGCTTCCTCAAAATGTGCGAGGTAGAAGGCGGGCCCACTGGGCACAAAGACCGCGCCACGGTGAAGGCGATGCTGACGGTCTGCAGCAAGTGCGTGGACCTCGGCTGGCCCTTCTGCCAGGTCGACCCGTGGTCAGGGGCCCAGAAGTACATGTACTTCGAGCTGGTCTACAGAGAGTCGTTCTTGCAGAAATGGAGCGAGGTCACCGCGCAGACCGAGAAGGAGGAGACGCCAGCTGCAGCTGCTGTCGTGGCCAGGCCCAAGGCTATGAAGTCAACGCAGACCGACCCGAGCGTGAAGGCCATGAGGGGCGCCAAGCAGTTCATCGCCAAGGCGCAGGGGGCGTTGTCGGCTGCGCGCTCCCTGAAGCACACCATCAACGATGGCGACGCGTCTTGGAACTGGGCCAAGCCAGACCAGGTGAACACGCTGAAGACGATTACCATCAAGCTCAATAGGGACATCAAAGCCGTGGAGCTCGGCTCGATGCTGATGAGCGGCCTCGACGCGCTCAAGGTGATTCTACTCTTCCAATCCTCGTCATCCCTTTACCTCCGACCACCTTCCTAAAGTTTGATTTGCTCGATCTCCCCCCCCTTCACCTCTTCAGACTCCTGCCCGTCCTCTCCCTGCTGCTGCGGCGCCCGCCCTGCGCCCCCAGGTGAAGACGAAGTTGGACTCGAGGGCGATCCAGGATCAGGGCCAGCAGCTCAAGGCCCTCGAGGACACGCCGCGCGGGAGGGTTCGAGGAGGGATCAGGAGGAGGAGAGGAGGAGGAGGAGGAGAAGGAGGAGGAGGAGGCGAGGAGGAGGAGGAAGGGATCAAAGGAGGAGGCTGAGGGGGAGGAGAAGGAGGAGGAGGAGGAGGAGGAGGAGGAGGAGGAGCGGAACAACTTTCAGCACGTCTGTCGAAATCCGCTGCAATCAAGATAGGCCCAAGATGACCCCAAGCCGAAGGGTGAACCTCGAGGAGGAGGAGGAGGAGGAGGAGGAGGAGGAGGAGAAGAGGAGGAGACGGACGGGAGGAGGAGGAGGAGGAGGAGGAGTGAAGAGGACGAGGATGAGGGGCGGACGGAAAGTGGCGGTGACAACCTTAATTCTCTTCCTCCTCCTCCTCTTCCTCCTGCTCCTCCTGAGCTCCTCCTGAGCTCCTCCTCTCATCGAGCTCCTCCTCCTCCTCCTCCTCCTCCTCCTCCTCCTCCTCCTCCCTCCCTCCCTCCTCCCTCCCTCCTCCTCCCTATCTCTCGATCCTTGCTGCTGCGATCCTTCGTGGTCCCTCGGGGCCCAGGAGCATGCGACTGGCCTGAACTCCAAGTGCCAGTCCTTGCTGAACGCCCACGACGAGATCAACGATCTCAAGAAGGGGAAGGCGTCCAAGCGCAAGGCTTCCGCTGCTTCGGAGGCCGAGAGCCGCCCGAGGAAGCGCAGGTGAGATCGGTCGATCTCGAGGTATGTCGGGGGGTGAGCTGCAGCGCTCTAATACACATTACGCTGTGGGGCAGCGTGTATCGGCAGAGCAGCGCAGCAGCATTCTAATTTCAGGAACCTTCGATGAAACTTCGATGGTTCGGCCGTGCCCTGTGAGCACTCGACGTCTCGATCGACGATTTCCTGAGTTTTTTTTTTGTTTTTTGAAAATCCCCGGCGGTTTCGATCGATGAGTTTTCGATGATCCATCGATGAGCCCCCCCCCCCTCAAACCTGTAAAAAAAACCGGGTCCGGCGATGATCGATCGATGAGCCCATCGATGAGCATCGATGAGCTCTGATTTGGAAGCCGATTCGAGACGTCTTGTGCGTATTGTATTCTGCAGAAATGTAGAGCAGCTCTCCCTTTACCCCTTCATTCTTCTTCTCCCCCTCGCCGCGGGGCCTCCGAGTGGCCGACAGCGGCCACGTTCAACTTCAGCTGCTCGAGCTCGACCTGCGGATGCGCATGCGAACAGTCGGAAATGTAGCATTCAGACAGCACGAGGGGTCTTCGGTCGAATAGTTGCAGCCCCCACCTTCCTCGAGGTCTCGGCTCGAGGGTTCCAATTGAGATTCCCAAGAGTTCCATGCATACATATGGCGTCATTCGATTACTATCAGCGGCGCTGGCTTGAAAAGTCCGAGAAGGGCTTCGTTCCCTCATGGGTAAACCCTCGGTTTCGACCCCCTTCACCCTCTGATGTGCCCAGCGGCTCGCTCAGCCAGCCTTCGACGTTCACCCCCCCCAGCGGTTCGCACTTCGAGGACTCTGGGGAGGAGGCTGCAGCTGCCGACGTCGAGGCCACCCCGGGGTCAGAGGGGGGGCCCCTGTGAAGGAAGAGGAGGAGAAAGAGGAAGGAGGAAGAGGAATCAAGAAGAGGAGAGGAGGAGGAGGAGGAGGAGGAGGAGGAGGAGGAGGAGGAGGAGGAGGAGGAGGAAGGGGGAGGAGGGGGAGGAGGAGGGAGGAAGGGGAGCAGGAGGAGGAGGATCGAGAAGGAGAAGGAACTATAATGCACACAGCGCACGCGTATACATGAATGTGCCAATGACATGCATGATAATGTGTGCGTGCCGCTTGTTTGCAGCTGTTGGATCGAGGGCTCACCATGCAGCAATGGCCACTCCCCGATAGATGACCTCTAAAAGAAGGCGCGTCTATGAGTTTCCTGAGGCCAATGATGTTTCCCGCGAATCCCAGAGAACTGCTGGGAAGCTTTTGCATGACGAGCTTCTTGGTTTGTATGCGTTTGGTAAGCTCCCAGCATCTAAACTTTGCACTATCGCTTACAATGCGGTCCAGGCTGGCGCAATCTCGCCTATATCATCATTCGCCCTTGCCCCTGGCCAATCTTCGGGTAACTACCAGAAGCGGGTTGACAAGGCGGTTGCAGATATGAACAACAAAGAAATAGAACCTATGGTATTATCAGTTCCTGGGCAGAGCACATGGCGAAAAATGCGTTTCGATATTGAGCTCCAGTTCAGGCCCTTCTATGACTTACTAGAACGTGAACTGACGCGCACGCCGCAGACTAGGCGTGATATGGAAGCCCAGCTCCAAGCGCACGCGTGGCCCCCGTCGTATACCACGCACAAGATCAAACTCGATGCGGACCCTCAGGAGTTTGTGATCCCCGTGGGGCTCTTCATAGATGCTGCCCGCTACGGCGGGCAGTCGTCGGCTGGCAGACAGCGGGCGATTCTCGTAGTTTCAATGGCGAATCTGATCAGCGGGCGGCGTCATCCTGGGATTATTCTGAGGAAGCAGCAACAGTGCAAGTGCGGGTGCCGTGGCTACTGCACGTGGCAACGGATATTTGAGTGCGTGCGGTATTCGTTCGAAGCCTTGGCGGCGGGCAAGTACCCAGAGCTCGCGATGGACGACCGCCCCTTCGCCAGCATCACCCGACGGGGGCTCGCTGGCCAACCATTGGGCTTCCGAGCAGCAGTCACTCAGATCATGACGGACTGGGAAGCTGTCGCCCAGTACCTGCACGTGCCCAACTGGCGCCACAATCGGAACCCCTGCCCGCTGTGCAATGCAACGCAATTGTCCATGCACGATTACAGGAGAGCGCTTTTGGCTTTCTTGGGCTATATGCGTGTGTGCCGTTACGCATGCGTGCATACATTGTCTCTCTTATTCACACACACGTGCGCGCAAGCACATGCATTCACGCATACATTGGCACATGGAGAGAAGACGCCGTGTGCCCCTTCCTTGCTCGACCCCGTGCTCCTCCCACCGAACCTCCTTCACTCGCTCATCAAATCCCATTCTGCTCGCTTCTCCAGTTCTCTTTTCGCGCCCTCCACCCCTCCACATACAACAACAATTCTAAGCCGCCTGTCTGCCTTGGAGAAGCCTTGGACTGACCGCGCTTCCGATGGCCACGAGCTCGCGTGCCAGGCGTGCGAGCACACCGTCTCGTTGCGACGTCGGGGGGATGTTCAGCGACTGATTTCGGCGGGGGGGTTCGACTGGGACACGAGAAAGAAAAATGAGAGAGGCCTCAAGGTTTCCAAGGACGTCCCAGCTCTGAACAGTGACAGTGCCGCTTTGAAGGCGGGCGACCTTCTCCCCCCGCAGCGCGGCCTCCAGGACAACGCAGCGTTCGCCCAGGCTAAATGCCCCTGCAGACTTACGTTTTGGAGGCCCACGTCCCAAACTCTGACGAACAACAGAAACGCCATGCTGAGTGAATCGCTGGGAATCTCTATAGCGGATACATACGCCGTCGGCTACATGCATACAGTAGCCCTGGGCGTGATGTCTTTTGTCGTCGTCACTGTTTTATGGAAGCTGCATGGGTCAGAAGCGTACTCTGGCAAATTCGGTGAGCAGGGGCAGCGAGATGCAGCTGCGGCAGATCGCATTAGAGATGACCTCGCACAATGGTATTCGTCTCAAAGGGCCCTGGGGAATCCGCAGGATGAGGTCGACGCTTTTACTATGAATTTGTTTGGGTCCCAAAAAACACCAGCCCTGAAGACCCGAGCAGGTGAGGCCAAGTCTCTGTTCCGTTGGTGCGTATCTTACGCACTCCCCACATGCCGCGACATTATCGAGGGAGGTGGTGCGCTTCTGGCGCGCGCAGAAGCGTTGGCATCATGGGACAACGATCTTCATGAGATCGTCGAGGACCCGTCACCCGACGAGATCGACGGACTAAGAATTCTGGCTGCTCGTCATTTGAACCTTCTAGACCAGGCTGGGATCGAATACAAGCCGAAACACCACCTCTTTTGGCACATGACGTGCAGGACTGCGGAGCTCAGAAACCCGTCTCCACCCCACGCCTCCCCCCTCCCCCCCTGCATGGCGGGGAAAGGTGCGGGGGTCAAGTTTTCACGAAGACACTTGATGGAGGGGGTTGCCGTGGGGACCGAACTTTCTGCGGTTCGAGATCCTTGGTCTTGCGCCAGGGTCAGAAAAATCAAGCGTCCCAGGGTTTCTTTCTTCGGCCCGAAGGCTAAATTTCATGAGTGTTGCGCGGGGGTGCACCCACTCAGGCGGGCCGATCTGGATTCGGGGTTCAAGGTTCTAAGGAACCCATTCTTAAACCTGCCACCGCCGCCCCCTCCTTCGATTTCGCCCCCCCCCCCCCCTGTTCTTCCGCGGGGGTCTCCTCTTTCCCATGGCCACCCTCGCACCCCCCCCCCCCCCCCCCCCCCCCCCCCCCCCCCCCCCCCCCCCCCAAAGCGAGCCGCGGCGGCCTGATCAGTCGAGGGTAGCCGTCGAAACACCTGCGCCGAGGAAACGAGAGGATTAGGTCGGAGGGGGCAGGGGAGAACGGGAAACGTTGGATGGAGAATGGGAAGGGTAAAGAACAGGAAGGGTAAGGTTGGCGGGCGCAACGCATGAAACAAATCTCGAGGATGGAGCGTTTCGGTCGCCCTCGGAGATACGCCACATGGCGTGATGAGTCAATCAACGCAGTATTATCATCCATTGCGCAGGCATCTTTCTCAAGGCAAGGCTGCTGGGAAAAAGGCAATTGGATTAGACTCGATTTGCAGCACTACCTGGAACTCGGGACTGGCCAGGAGTTTCGCAATGATTAAACGTCTTACCCTATTTGTGATGCTGCAGTGCGCTGTGGCAGCAGTGCCAGACTGGGTCAACCACTGGGCGGCAAAGTGCACTGCGCGTGACCACTGGGGGCAAATGGAATTTGCAATCGACGCAGTGCACGAGATAGCTGGGTCTGGTGATCGAAGGGGACATCAATTCAGCATCGATCCTAGCTCGAGAGATGGGGCGTCTGAGGGGGAGGTCGAGAGGAGAGGGGGCTATGGGGGGAAACATTGCTATGAAGAGGCGGGCCGTTCCCCAGGTGATTTCCGCAGGGACCTCAACTTCGTGCACGTCTTCTCAGGCGACGACAGCCCAGGCAAGGCGGCCCGATCTCGAGGCATCCCAACAATGAGTATCGACATTCGGCAGGACCCATCGGAAGACATCTCAACCGTGGCAGGGATGATACACTGCGCTGTGTTGCTGTTTCGAATTCGTCCTGGAGGGTTCTGTCACTTTGGCCCCTGCTGCGCCTCATTTTCTTGGGTGTCCACAGGCGTCTCCAAGAGACACATCGATATAAAACTGGGCTTCGCTCCGAACCCCGACCTGGTGGGAGGAGGATCGAGGAGCGAAGCGGGGAGGATCGGAGCATACTCGAATATCACGCCGCCATGCTCCCAATGTTTTTTTTGGGGGGCGGATCGTTGGCGACACGACGCAATCATTTGTCTCGCTCGGCAATTTAATGGTACTGTACATCTGTTGGATCGCGCCAGCCTTGTTGGCCAGGAGAGTTTTCTGGAGCCTGGAACAGCCGATCCAATCCAGCATGAGGCGGTATCCCGCCTTTGAAACACTGCTCAGCCTTTGCCGTCCTTGCATGTTTTGCACGTGGATGGGGTCTTGTTCAGGTGGCGGTGAAGACCTCATGAAGTGCTGCCATATTTTCACCACAGCGCCTTTGAACGTTGCCATCCGTTTCCTGAAGAGGGGGGAGCCTAAGCGCAAGCCCAACCCGAAGAAACGCATCTGGTCGCAACCCACGGTTTGGGTAAACGGCATCCATGCGAAACTTCGCTCTTCTGGATCTTACCCGAGGGAATTCGGGGAGCGCATGGTGGACCTCGCGCGTGAGCTGCTCGACACTTGCCGCTAGGATCGGTCTAGAGAATGAGGGATGAGACAGTAACGGGGCACGCCTCGAGAGTGAGAGAGAGAGAGAGAAAGAAAGAAAGATATACATATATAGATAGATAGATACATATATATATATATATGTATATATATATATAGATAGACAGATATATATAGAAATAGAGAGAGAGAGAGAGAGAGAGAGAGAGAGAGCGAGAGAGAGAGAGAGAGAGATAGAGAACGAGAGATGGAGAGACAGAGATAACGAGAGAGACACGCACGCGGATGGACGGATCGCTGGCGGCGGCAGCACATCGAGGGCCGTGTGCGCGGCGGCAGTCGACCTGCCCCGCTGCGCCGCATATAGAATTTAAGGGAGTTGGGCGGAGGGTCATGAGGAGGAGGAGGAGCAGCAGGAGGATGATACGAGGAGGGGGAGTCGAGGAGGAGGAGGAGGAGCACGAGGAGGAGGAGGAGGAGGAGTAGACGACATGGAAATAGTGGTGCGTGCGAGGGGTGCGGAGGATAGGGTGAGGAGGTGGAGGAGGAGGAGGAGGAGGAGGGCCAGGAGAAACGAACAGGAGGAGGAGCGAAGGATATTCTGGGGAGGGAGGGGACGCCTCGATCGAGGAGGAAGTGAAGGAGGATGATCAAGAGGAGGAGGAGGGAGGAAAAGGAGGATGAGGATGAAGCTGACCGTGTGGAGGAGTACCAGGGATGGCGCAAAATCTTTGAAGGGGCGCATGAGGACGGGTCCAAATCGGACGGGAGAGGAGGAGCAGGAGGAGCAGAAGGAGGAGGGAGGAGATGGAAGACGTGAGACCTAGAGCTCGAGGATCCCGCGGGCAAGCCGCAGGAACACTGCTCGACCCTGCATGCATGGCAAAAGTGAGTGGAAATGCGTTGCTTCCTCCATCGCATCCTCCTCCTCCTGTTCCTCCTCCTCCTCCTCTTCCTCCTCCTCCTCCTCCTCCTCCTCCTCCTCATCCCCCTCCTCCTCCTCCTCCTCCTCCTCTTCTTCCTCCTCCTTCTCGGATCCTCCTCTCTCGACCGCCGCCGTCGCTGCATGCGACCCCCCCGTCGGGACCTTCTCCGCGAAGTTGTTGATGCTCACGCCGTCGATGTCCAGGACGACCGTGCAAGCAGCAACGAAACGACCAGACAGCCAACAGAGCAGCGATAGCCAACAACAGACAGCCAACCGAGCCAGAACAACCAGGTCGAGAGACCATCCATCAAGCGAATAACCAACAACACGTGAACATACAATTCAACCAATCGGATCAACAGGCGAAGGCAACTACAATCAACCAACCACCACAGCCAACAAGGCAATCAACGAAGCGAACCGACCATCAACGACCCATCAACGACCCGAACGAACAAGGCCAAACCACCCTGCAACGCAACTTTACAAACCAACCGCCAACGACAATACAGTTTCAACCCAACAACAAAAAACTCCCCAACAACAATGCAATGATCGATGCCACAATCGCAGTCAACGGTCAGCTTGCAAAGAAAATCAACGAGCAAAGCAATTTAGAACGGACACGCCACCAACGATTCACGCATCAACGGGAATTCGTGCATTATACAGATGGTGTTGGCAGCATTTAACCTTAAGAAGTGTTGAGATTACCTGATAGTTGTTAAATCCTGTTAAATCAACATGTGCTGCCGCTTTGGCCACCGCTTACCTAAGCGGTCACTGCTTACCTAAGCGGTCACTGCTTATATGCTAGACCGGATGATCCCACCGCCTAACCTAGCCGGTCTCAACCCCCTGGGGAAGCTCTCCAGCCCTCCAGAAGCGTCCGCGCTGCCCCAGGAGGGCTTGCAGGAGCACGTATCCGGCTCCCGTAAGCCCTCCTGGGGCCTAAAGGCTTACAGAAGCTCTCCAGCCCTCCAGAAGCGTCCGCGCTGCCCCAGGAGGGCTTGCAGGAGCCCATATCCGGCTCCCGTAAGCCCTCCTGGGGCCTACAGAAGCTCTCCAGCCCTCCAGAAGCGTCCGCGCTGCCCCAGGAGGGCTTGCAGGAGCTCATATCCGGCTCCCGTAAGCCTCCCTGGGGCCTACAGAAGCTCTCCAGCCCTCCACAAGCGTCCGCGCTGCCCCAGGAGGGCTTGCAGGAGCCCATATCCGGCTCCCGTAAGCCCTCCTGGGGCCTACAGAAGCTCTCCAGCCTTCCAAAAACGTCCGCGCTGCCCCAGGAGGGCTTGCAGGAGCTCGTATCCGGCTCCCGTAAGCCCTCCTGGGGCCTACAGAAGCTCTCCAGCCTTTCAAAAGCGTCCGCGCTGCCCCAGGAGGGCTTGCAGGAGCCCATATCCGGCTCCCGTAAGCCCTCCTGGGGCCCACAGAAACTCTCCAGCCCTCCAGAAGCGTCCGCGCTGCCCCAGGAGGGCTTGCAGGAACCCCTATCCGGATCCCGTAAGCCCTCCTGGGGCCTACAGAAGCTCTCCAGCCCTCCAGAAGCGTCCACGCTGCCCCAGGAGGGCTTGCAGGAGCCCATATCCGGCTCCCGTGAGCCCTCCTGGGGCCTACAGAAACTCTCCAGCCCTCCAGAAGCGTCCGCGCTGCCCCAGGAGGGCTTGCAGGAGCCCATATCCGGCTCCCGTAAGCCCTCTTGGGGCCTACAGAAGCTTTCCAGCCTTCCAGAAGCGTCCGCGCTGCCCCAGGAGGGCTTGCAGGAGCACGTATCCGGCTCCCGTAAGCCCTCCTGGGGCCTACAGAAGCTCTCCAGCCCTCCAGAAGCGTCCGCGCTGCCCCAGGAGGGCTTGCAGGAACCCGTATCCGGCTCCCGTAAGCCCTCCTGGGGCCTACAGAAGCTCTCCAGCCCTCCACAAGCGTCCGCGCTGCCCCAGGAGGGCTTGCAGGAGCCCATATCCGGTTCCCGTAAGCCCTCGTGGGGCCTACAGAAGCTCTCCAGCCTTCCAGAATCGTCCGCGCTGCCCCAGGAGGGCTTGCAGGAGCCCATATCCGGCTCCCGTAAGGCCTCCTGGGGCCTACAGAAGCTCTCCAGCCCTCCAGAAGCGTCCGCGCTGCCCCAGGAGGGTTTGCAGGAGCCTACTCGGCTCCTCCTCCTCCTTCTCCTCCTCCTCCTCCTCTTCCTCGGTCCTCCTCAGGCGAGGACTCTTCCTCGATCCTCCTCAAGCGAAGACGTTCTGGGCTGCGCTAAGATGGCCCAAGACAGCGTCAGGACGGGCCCCCAGGCGGGGTATACGATGGCTCCAGGACGGCCCTCGCCACGGTGCGGGCAGGCCCCCGGGAAATCCCCCAAGACGGCCCCCCAACACAACAGCTTCCTCAAACAGCGCGTGCACGTAAAAAGTTCTACGTTAGAGGGCAGGAGGTTCACCCCGGTAGGAACCACCCCGACATGCGAGGCCTTCAGCAAACGCGCCCATAGAAGGAACCGAACAGGGCAGGGACCTGGCAAACGCTAGCTGTCCAGCCCAGGTGTGTTTGTTTCCCCCCTGGATGCGTGTCCCTCCCGTAGGGCGACGAAATCTATACATATCCACTGCTACCTGGCCAGGTCCATCCTGAGCACAGCAGCGGTGTATACACGCCACGCCCTCCTGGCTTGGCCAGGAGTGCGTATACACGGCTCTTGAGCCCAGGACTTGCCAGCCATAAGGCAGTGGATATGGATAGATTTCGTCGCCCGATCGATTGCAAAAAAAAAAGCCAACAAAAAAAAACGGATTGCAAAACAAAAAAAAACAAAAAACAAAAAAAAAAAAAACGTTTTTTTTTTGCACCCGGCCGGGTCCGCCGCGGACTTCCCGCGCTGCCGCCCCGCCCCCGCGAAGGCCTCGCGGGCGCTCGTGGGCGCCCCCGGGGTGCTGCGCGGGCCCGCCGCGAGGCCGCGCCACGCCGCCGCCCCCGTGCCGCCTCCCGGGGCGCCCCGTGCGCGCCCCGTGCTGTGCTGCTCCCCGACGACGACGCCGACGCCGACGCCGACGCCGACGCCGACGCCGACGCCGACGACGACGACGACGACGACGACGACGACGACGACGACGACGCCGACGACGACGACGACGACGACGACGACGACGACTTGCCGATGGCGACGACGACGTCTCCGTCGTCGCCCTCGGTCGATGGCGCTCTCGTCCCCGCCGCCGCCCGCCGTGTCCCATGAGATGCGGCCCGCATCTCATGGGATGCTCTGTTCAAGTCGAAAGTGCCCAAAAGTGTCCCAAAGTGCCCAAACGTGCCCCCCCTATCACAGAAGCAAGCAGCAACACCAACACCAACAACAACAAAAACAACAATACAAAACACAACAGCGAGAACAACAGCAGCAGCAACAACAACACAACACAAGTCCTTCTAAGTATGGGGGGCCCTCGTACTTATACGGACCACATCCCAGAAATAAATTCGAGCACCCGGAACAGTGTCGAAACGGTGTTGAAACCGTGTCGGACGAGTGTCTCCCAGGGCGCGACACGTGAAAACCACAGAGTTTCGGCATGTTGTCTGCTCCTCGAAATTCTGTCTGGCGATCGAGGCTAAAGTGGGCTTAAGTCTGGCCTGTCCCCCTACAGGGAGATTTTGGGCGACAAATTGAACAGAGTCAAACAATACACACAGAATGCGCACTAATAATCAAACAATCGTCCCCTGACTATTTTTTAACTACTTCTGAATATTCCTCCTGTAGGGGGACAAGCCCGACTTACGGCTAAAGTAAGCTGGGACATCATAAGCACCGTGTGCCGTGCTGGCCCGCCGAGGTCGCACGGCGTTGCCGCCGTTGTCGCCTCGTGGGCGTTTGCGGGATGGCCCAGAATCCAGTCGATGAGTCGAACGAAGCGGCGATCGAAAGGAATCGAATCGGCGGCAATCGGCAGCAGAGTCGGGGGGAGTCGGATCGGCGGACATCGGCAGAGCAGTAGGGCCTCGGCGAGAATTCGGCATCCAGAGTCCGTAGCCATTTTGGCTCAAGCCATTTCCCGTGGCCCGTCCTTCGGCCTCCCGTGCTGGGCGCGCATGGCCGTGAGGGCGCCGCTGGAGGGTGCGGGCTTGGGAGCGATGGCGGCGGGGAGACGGCCGTGGCGGCCGTCTTTAACTTTACCTTTCATTCGGCATCCAGATCGGAATCCGAAACCGAATCGGATCGGAGTCGGAATCCGTCGGAATCGAAGCGGATCGAGTCGGAAGCGTCGAAGTGAGCCCTGCGCCCGTGGGCGCCCCGTGCGCTGAGCTTACACCGCGTAGCGCGCACCACCCTCCCCCTCCCCCTCCCCCTCCCTCTCCTCTTCCTCCTCCTCCTCCTCCTCCTCCTCCTCCTCCTCCTCCTCCTCCTCCTCCCCCTCCCCCTCCTCCTCCTCCTTCTCCTCCGCGCCGCCCGGCTCTTACACGACCACCTCGCCCCCGCTGCCCCTGGACTTCACGGCTCCCTGTTTTGGACATTGCACTTGCCAGCGTGCATGAGATGTGCCCCCCCGCTCATGGTTTAGTTGAGCTCATCTCCTGCCACATGCGACGGCCATCCTTCAGACCTGCCGGCTAGCACAGTGCAAACACACGATCGTTTAACTTGAAGCAACATGTTGCAAGAGTCCCTTGTAAACTATGGAACGACGTCCGCACGCGCGTGCACATCCCGAGTTCATACCGAACACATCCAGCTGTGCCAGAATGTCAACATGCATGCAAACGTGTCCTACGTGATTACATTAACCTGTGACAATGTCGCGCATACTTGCTGAACTAGCAACCATAATGATGTGAACAATCACATCACAAACCCGCAGTCTCACCTCACCACTCGGTGCATTTGCGCTGTCCGTGCATGCGCCACGTGCATGAACCCATGCCGAATAATACCACGCGGTCCTCAAGCGCACGCTGCCGCGCGCGGTTCGAAATCCGTGCAAAACCCTTGTTGGTCTGCTTCCGACGCAGTTTAAGCTATAGCTCTTCACATGCATGTGAAACAACCAACTCGGTTTGAACAGTAACTTGTCCGATTTATCGTCCACCTCCTCATCATCACCTGCATCGGCGCCACCGCATCACCGCCGTCATCGTCATCGCCAAGTGCCGACATTGCCGCCATCGTCAATACATCATATTCATCACCGACACATGGATGTCATCACCGTAGTCGTCGTCACCAAGATAGGCACCGTCATTGTCTTGCCGTCGTCATCGTCATCATCATCACTACCACCAGCGTCGCTACTATGATAACCGTTGCCGCCGTTGACAACGCCATCATGATGTCGCGCCCGCTCGAGGCTTCGACCCGCACTGACATGCACGCGCGCCATTTCGGCATCTGGGACGCGGTGGGGAATTCCCATCGGTAAGCGCCATCGCGGCCGCGTCAGTTGTGACTAACCGGCCAGCCGCTCTGTGCGCAAGCTTGCGCGCGCCAGCGAGCCCGCAGAGGTGCGCCACGAGCGCCGAACAGTCGCCGCGATCGCAGCCGCATGGGCTCTGCAAAACAGATGCGGGGCGCAGGGCGGGATGTCTGCGCGAGCAGTGGAATCGACAACTCATTGGGCCTGCAACATGAAACACCAATAATGCGGGATGGCGATTAATAAGAAAATTGGAGAGAACGATTAAACAAAACAAGTTTTCTGCTATTTCTGCAATTTTCTGACTGGAGGAGAACGATTAAAAAAATAGTTTTCCAGCACGCGGCCGGTTTCTTCTAATCGTCATCCCGGGCGTCGCCGCGTGAACACGACCCCCGGTCATTTATTAACCGTCATCCTCCATTAGGGGAACCAAGAGTGGCATAAACATAAAAACTCGGAGGTCCGCGCGGATTTCTCGGATCGGCGCTGGACCCTCCTCCCTGGCGCGCCGAGCGCGCCAGGGGGCGGCGCCGGAGGCGCCGCCGGGGGGGCCCAGCGCCGATCCGAGCAATCCGCGCGGACCTCCGAGTTTTTATGTTTATGCCACTCTTGGTTCCCCTAATGGATGATGACGATTAATAAATGACCGGGGGTCGTGTTCACGCGGCGGCGCCCGGGATGACGATTAGAAGAAACCGGCCGCGTGCTGGAAAACTATTTTTTAATCGTTCTCCTCCAGTCAGAAAATTGCAGAAATAGCAGAAAACTTGTTTTGTTTAATCGTTCCACTAACCGAGTTGTTCTGTTTATGCCACTTTGTGTTCCCCTAACCGAGGCTCAGGAGATCTCAGGCGTCGGCCTCTCGCGAGAGGCCAGTGCTGCTTCCGCGGGGCACGCCGCCCTCGCCGTGTGCTTTCGCCGGCTCCCGCGGGCACTCGGCCCACCTCTCGGGTGCGTCTCGCGGGCTCCCCACCCCTCGAGGCCTCGAAGACGAGGCCCTCCCCGCAACTTCCCAAGGGGGGGGGCGATGCCCGAAGAGAGAGCCTTCGGGCCCAGAGCCTGCGAAACGCGTAACACCGCTCAGGGGGCTCTTATCTGAGTGTCGGAGGGCTCTCGTTATGATCGCGGGGGGCGCTGAGAGGGTCTCATAGGGGCCCCTGGGTTCCTGCTGGGGGCGTTGGGGCGCCTATCGAGGGGGTCGCGAGACCTCTTGCGGCACGTCTTGCGGTTCTGCGGGGGCCCTGATCGGCCGACTCGGCGCCCTCTTGAGCCGTCCCAGGGCCCTTTTTAGGGGCATTCCTGAGGTTCTCCTCAGGCGATGAAGACATCCCTGCGGAATCTTGGGGGGTTACACTCGGGTGCAGGGGGGGCCGTCATGGGAACCTCCGACCTGTCCTGGGCTGGTGCAGGTGGATACTGAAAGCGAAATGGGCCTGCTTGGGATGTAGGTTTCCTTGAGCCTCTTCTCTGGATGTCCAGTGCAGCCCTTTGGGAACGGAATTACGTTAAGAGGCCCAAAACATTAAGGATGGGGGGGCTTTTTTTTTCAGCAGACGTACCACGACGGGGACCTGAGTTAAGCTAATGAGTCTTCAGTGTGCTCGCAAGGTTAATGCTTTTTGCGGGTGATGATCAAAATCTGTGCAGCAAACCCATCTGGTATTGCTGTGGATGCTTTTCGGGGGCTCGGACGATGGTGAGGACCTCTCAAGCCGGCTCGGCGCATGCCGCGGCTCTGTGAGGGCCCTCCTGTTTTTCTGTCCTCGCACCTGCTACCAGTGCGCCACTCCAGCACGAAGAGGCAAGCGTGAGGTCCCCGAGCTTGCCACTTACGGCTCTTGCGCGAGATCACACAGCGACCTCGCGCGGTGGCGTACGCGGGCCGCCAGCGCGAGGCACCGCGTGGATAACAAGGGCGCTGACGCGCGACCTTGCGCGGGCGGCCTGCGCGCCACTGTCTAGAAGCGCTCTGGGGCCCCTGTCTGGCTCGATCCAGGCGCTGTGTGTGTGTGTGTGTGGCGGGGGCATCTTGTGGTCTTCTCCACTGCCCTCAGGGGCCATCCACCTCGAGGAAATGCACACGGGCAACGATCAAAAACGGGTCTTGCGCGACACGACGTGGCGACCTTACGCGGTGGCTTACGCGGGCCGCCGGCGCGGCACGCTGCATCGGAGACGAGGGTGCTTACGCGCGACATTACGCGGGCAGCTTACGCGCCAGTGTCGGCGAAAACGGCCCTGTGCCGTTTTGGCAGCGTGCGGGCGTCCTCCCGAGCCTTTTTTTGAAGTCCCTTGAAGCTGAGTGATCTCCCTGGACGGAAGTGGCAGAGGCCCTTTTGAAGTCCCTTGAAGCTGAGTGATCTCCCTTGAAGCTGAGTGATCTCCCTGGACAGGCGTCCTCCCGAGCCTTTTTTGAAGTCCCTTGAGGCCTGAAAGTGCGTCGCAGACACCCTGGACGGAAGAGGCCTACAGGGGGGGGGAGCTCTGGGAGAGTGTGCTGCCCCCGGGCCTGGTGGGGTTCCCCAGGCCCTTGGGGGCCCCGACGCCCTGTCATGTCATGCAGGCGTCGAACCTCGAGGTTCCCCGCGCCCGCTCCACGGGGGCTGAGGGGAGGAGGAGATTCGAGGGGGAGGAGGAGGAGGAGGAGGAGGAGGAGGAGGAGGAGGAGGAGGAGGAGGAGGAGGAGGGGGAGGAGGAGGAGGACCATCGAGGAGGAGGAGGACGACCGAGGAGGAGGATCGAGGAGGAGGAAGAGGCCACCTGGGGCCCGTGCCCGGGCTGGTCCCAGGCAGCTCGGGCCAGAGGCGGGGTCGGCCCCTGAGAAGGGCTGAGCGATGAGGCTGCACGGGCACCGTGAGAAACTGCGCAGAGGCCAAATCACAACTTGCCCGAACGACCAGATCCTAGCGCATGTGCCGTCTGGCGCCACCGCTGGGAAGCCTTCGAACAGCGGGCTACAACGACGGCGACAAGGACGACGCCAGTCACGAGGAGGACTACAACGCCGACGAGGACGACTCCGCCGCCGACGCCACCAAGAGGTCCGAAGACGAGGGCGGCAACAACATGTGCTGTTTGAATGCATGCTACTTCGCTCCTCTGCCAGGGCAACTGCAATGGTGACTATTTCTGAAGGGGCCAGTGAAGATACGCGAAGCGTCAAGCAATTGGAACCGTAGAACGATTCTGCGCCCGCGGCAAGGACATGCAGAATGTACGTACTGCGCTTGCCACTGAAGCCAGTCCTAATGCCAGCTGAACAAGGAGGATCGATTCCACCGACCCCTGCGCTTGCAACTCCTGCTCCAAAACAAGTGTTTCGTTCCCGGACTGCGGCTGCCGCGCCGAGCTGGAGACAGACTAAAAACGTAAGGGCAGGTGAAAGGAGGGGGAAACTGACTGAGCATGCCTGCCGAGCTGCGTTTCGCCCATGCGCGCCGCATCCCGCGAGTCCAAAGCGCATAGGTGGTTCAAAGATCGGGCAGCACGGCCCTGCACCAGCAGAATGCCCGACACGGGGCGCCAACGCACAGGGTCTGAAGCGGAGCAGCAGAGCCTGCTTGAGTGACCCATATTTGTTCCGTAACGTCGACCCCCAGAAAACTCGATCCATTCCCCCAAACCGGCCTTTCATTTTTCATCCTGAATCGTCTTTTGACGGCCCGGATGCTCGTCTATGGCCCCAAGAGGCCGAAAGCCTGAAACACCCCCCCCCCCGCACTGATGCGCGTCACGACGCGATGGGGGTCTGGGGAGGAGGAGGGGGCGGCGGGCACTCTCCTACGAGGAGGTGGTGGAGACCCTGCGCAAGCTGCCGGGCTAGCTGGCTGGCTAAAGGAAAGATGAAAAAAAAGGGCGCGAACACGTATGACTATTCGACGGTCCGTGCAGATGTCTCTCTCGCGCGCGAAGCGCGCCAAACACACGGCGCCGAAGGCTTCGCGAGGGGGGCCCGGGCGCCGATCAGAGATGACCGCGCGGAGTTCCGATTCTGTGATTCTTATGCCATGATCCGGCGACGAGCCCGGGGGGAAGTGAAAATGAAAAGGCCTTCTCACAAGGCTCGGAAGACCCCCGGCCTAGAACTTCTTGAGGCCTTCCCCGAAGACGAAGAGAACTTCTCAGCAGGCCTCAGGCCTTCTGAGAAGTCCCGCCGCAGCCTGGAAAAAAAAACCTTATCCTGCTCAATTCCCCCCATCGCTTGCCACCGAATGATTCCCGCTTCGAAGGCCGGCGCAAGCAGCGCCGTCACCACGCGCTGGAAAATCTTAAGACGTTGCTCGCGCTGTCGCTGGGGCTCACGCTGCTCACCTCCGACGAGGTGCTGTCCCCGCGGCGGTGGCCCCTCTGGGAGGGCGCGCCCCTGGCAGGGATTTCTTTTAATCGTGAAATGTGCATGTATGTCTATACATATATGTGCTCGTACGGCTGTACCTGGATGCGTGAAATGTGCATCTATGCATACATGCACCATGCAAATATGCATGCATGTGTACCCATACGTGCAAACATACACGTGCACAACTACACATCGTTAAACATGTACATATATACACGAGTCTATGTATAGGTGTATATATACAACAACATCAAACATGTTTGTGCCGTATATTGCAAGCGCTAACCGGTCAGAGCGGTATGTGCGGTTGCCCCTGGGGAGCCACCATCATGATAGGTACCCTACCACGACGCCCCCCCGCCCCCCTGGCGGGATGACAATGCCGCGACAGGCCGCGGGCCGACCTCTGCCGGCCAGGCGGGCCCGTCACCCACCAGCGCGGCCCGTCCACGATCTCCGGGCCCACGCCCCGATCTCCACTCCACGTAGAACGTGCGAACCGCACTTCGAAGACTCCCCTCTGCATCGCAGCGACGGAGAACTCCATCGCGCCGGCGACGAAGCCTGCAGCGGACGGCACCCGTGTGCAAACCATATGTGAGCCACGAGGATAATAGACAAGGTGGCTTGGGACAGCGAAACACAAATCAGCACATGTACCGAAAGTGAATGCACCACAAGAACACTGTACAAGCGAATGCAGAACACAGTGGAACCACCGATGATGGTTACTGACGCTGGTAAGAAAAACCAAGCCATTGAATGCCCCATGCCGGGAGACCTGACAAACACCAGGCAAAGGCAGAGCCGAATAAAGTGACTCTAGCATTTCGGAGAAGATACATATAAAAAAGGTGACAAGGCAACACCAAACGCAATGACGCTCACAATCTCGACGCTGTTCGATGGATAAAATGCAAGTGGAAGACCCCCATACACGGTTGGGGACATACTGCCTTTTTTCCCTGCGACGTCCTTTCCATGATACGGCAATGCGCAGGTGCGCCGCTTTCTGGCTGAAGCGGCATCCTCAGCGCACCCGCGGTCATCGGAACGCGGCGCACATAGCTACTGTGGGGCGGAAATGGGACAGCCAGCTGAAAGATGTCCTCGTTGTGCTCTGGGCGACTCGTGCCATAGCCTCTATGCATACACATCGATATGTTTACATCTATATGTTTATATACATATACACATGCGTGCATACATACACACATACGCATGCATGCATACATACACACATGCATCCTTACACATAGACATACATACATAATTACCTACCGACTGACACAGATGCGTACAACCATACATACATACATACATACATTTATGCGTACACACATACATACCCACATCCATGTACACCGACATGTTTACACAAGTATGTGTGTATGTGTGTCTGTGTATGTATGTGTGTAAATATAGAGTGCAATCAGTGCAGCCTCAGGTCAGCAGACAAAGGGATCCAATTGGGCATTCAAAGACTAGCTCAAAATACACACGACGCAGGGTCCACTATTGAGCGCCTCTGCCAACGATCTTTCCGTCAGCACGGCGTGCGGGCCCAACAGCAATGCGGTGGGAACGGCCGGCACGCTGGGCCTCCCTCTGGAGACGACGGTCTTCGTCATCTAGTAGAGCGACCAGCTGGGGCGGGAGCCGGAGGCAGCGCTGTACAATTCAGTCCCCGCATCGAGGACGCCTCGAATCAGACGAATGGGCCAACAGTCTTAAGCGCTGGCCGAATTCGGATTCACAGGCTGGGCAAACATAAGAGCCTATGTGCTTCCTGACATCCAGCCGTTCATCCAACGCGCGACGGTGGCTCATCGGAACCTTATCGGTCGCAACCGCTTTCTCGCACTGGTCGCGAAACCACGTGAGAGCTACATCTGGGGCGGGGCACTTGTGTGAATCACTTGCAGACTCCACGTAGAACAAATTGGACACGATGGTGTTCCACCCAGATTTGTCCCGGAGAAAGTCATTCCACTGAGCTGGGGCATCAACAGGGGAGGGAAATTCAGGAGGTAAAGGGAGGGAGCGAAGATGCTCCGCACCCTTGAGCATCTGCCGCGCCCACGGCAATGGAACGCCATTGACGCGCACGTGCAGAAGAGCAAGAAATGCCCGCGATCGCGTTCGGACGATCCGCCCCCAGAAAAGTAACCAGACCTCCCGGTCCGTACTTTACATCCGAGGAAAACGGGACTCGCCAGCAAGGCGACGCAAGACGCATATATATATATATATATATATATATATATATACATATACATATATATATATATATATATATATAGATATGTATATACAGCACTGGATGGCTGGATCTCCTTCGGGCGCGGAACCGTGAGGAACACTCCAATAGACAACCTTCACAGCACCAGCGACTGCATGAAACAGAATTTGCGGGGGTGCGGTACCAACGTAGACCCAAACACTTTGGTGGCCAAAAGGCCGTGTGCCGCCATGGCGCTGGAGCACCGGTGCGCGACGTTAGTAAAACACTCGCCATCAAGACCCGCGAAAGTGCCAAGGTGCAGATAGTGCTCTACCATATCGATGCTGAAAGAATGACTGGGGGACACGGAGCCGCGACCGGCCATCAGCGCACCGACGTGCTTCACGGTGCGCACCCGCTCCCTTCACCCTGTACCACGACGGGGCCTCCGTCTTCCCGGGGGCAATGTTGATCGCCAAGCGCAGGTCTTCGAAAATCCAAAACAGATTTCCTAACAAACTGTCGATGGCAACATCAAGGGAGGCACAGGAGGAGGAAAGAAGAACAAGACACTCGTCGCCGACGGATGTGGCATCGACGACAGACGCTGGGGATGGGTCATAGCGAGACTCCATCTTGCGCGCCCAAAATGGGGTGTCGGGGACGGGGGGGGGTGCAACGTGACTCCAGATTTTTGCAATTCCCAGGCGAGTACATCCAAGGTGCAGCATAGACATAATTAAATGCGAACGCGCCGGGTTTGCAGCCTTGGCGGCCTCCTGTCGTGGCGCTCGCCTTCTAATCCACTCCAGCAACACATTATGAACCGGCGTGAAGCGAATGGCAAAGGCCAGCAGCGTCGACCTGCCACTGCTGCAGGAGGTGCCAACGCTCGGCAATATGCTTTATCATCCACTTCGCTGCTGCTTCTGAGACCCCGAGCTCGCGTAGGTAGCCTTCGCGATCAGACGGCGGCCGAGGGCCCCGCCCGAAAACCAGCTCTCTGCCGACCTTGTCAAGGCTTTCGTCGGGTCGGCGAAAATCATGAGAATAGACATATTCTTGGCGTGCGCCAGCTCGACCGCCAGCCGCGCGATCAGGGATGCTTTGTCTGTCTCTGGGATGCGCTGCTCGTAGACGGGGTCGACGGTGTCCTCGATCATGCCTGCCAGGGCTTTGCTGGAGTGGTCGGCAAGCAGGATGCCCCGGCTCTGATCGGGAACCCTGGCGTCGCCTTTGCGTTTGAAGACCTCCTGCGTCCGCCCGCCGCGCCACTGCTGAGGCCAAGAAACGTTCCTGAACGCCCGGGCGCTTATGTCGGAAAACATGACAGCTGCAGCATCACCCCGTGCTTGGAGAAGCTCTGCGGGTATGCCGTCGTATCCGCGCCCTTTATTTCTGCCGCGGCGGCCGAACGCCTTGGATGTCGCGACGGGGCCAACGTCCATGCAAGACCGGAGCCGCCGTGGAGGCAAAGGATCTTCGCGCAGCTGGGACGGCGAGGGGCCAGAGCCACGAAGCACATCGGAGAAGTGCTCAAGCCGACACTCTCTGACCTGTTGTCGCCTTGAGGCGCTCCAGGAGGTCGGGGGACCGCTTGGATGCCTCGGCCACGGCACCGCCAGAGACCACACTAGACTCCAGCTCGATGACAGCCTCCTTCAGCATTTCCTCCAGCTTGTCCATCGTGGACTATGTGGACTGTGGTGGCGGCGGGGCCTGAAGGGCTCATGCAGCGATCTGCTCCTCGAGCGAGGCCACCTCCTTCCGCAGGTGCTCCACCTCCTTGAGCGTCGCCTCCTGGGCTGCCAACGCGAGGGCCACGCTTTCGTTGACAGTCTCGCGGCGCGTGGTGGCACGAGCCAGCGCAGCTCGCGCCCCGTCCAAACGTTTCCCCACGGGTTTTGTCTCGCCAAGTTGGCGGCGTCTCTGCTCCAGCTGCTCCCTGAGGATGGCTCGTGTGGCATCGCACCCAGTCCCCGCGGGGATGGCCTGCAGCGCCGCCTCGAGTTGCTTGACCGACGCCACCAGCTGAGGCCGCGAAGACACGTTCTCCGCCTGGTTGCCAAGCGGGCTGCTCGCTTCCACCATCTCCTGGTCCTTCGGCTCGTTCGGCGACGGCGTGCCGGCTGGGGGAGCCGTCGCAGCTCCAGGAACCTCGATGTTGCCGGCAGTGGCGTGCTTCAGCTTCTCCGCAATGGCGGCCAACTGCTCGTTGGGCCTGTTGGAGGCCTGCGAAGTCGTAGTCGTCGCAGCTTTGGGATGCTGCGTGGAGGCCTCCGGGGGCGTCGAAGCCACCTCTGCCCAGGTACGGCGAATGCCGCACACCACGCACGCCGATTTCGACAGGTTGTGCGTCCCGCACCCTTTGCACAACCACTTGCGCGTGGAAGACTGCTGTGATGAGTCTCCGCGCGAACCGATGAAATGCCACTTGCCTGATGGCTCGTATTCCCAGTCCTGGGAATGCCTCACCGGGCCCTGGCAGCCTGGGGACCGTCAAAAGACGACTCGGGATGAAAAACCGGTCCCCGGGGCCGGGTCCAGACCTCTGGGTGTCGACGTCGTGACCAGATCACGATGTCGGGGGTCTGGGTGAGGCGGCGCCCGCTGTCTTTGTCGGAGCACGCAGAGGGCGCCTACGGCAGCGACAGGCGAATCACGCCTCCCGTCGGGGCCCGCAGGAACGAAAGTCGCTGCCGCACAGTCTGCCGCGGCCGCGCTCGGAGGGCACCCCCGCTGCAGGGGCGGCGGACGGGCAGGAGAGGACGGCGGTTGCGCCCACCGCGGCGGAGGATCTCCTGGCGGAAGCCCTGGGCACCCCTGCAGCGCGAGCACGGACTGGGCGGGGGCGGCCGACGCGAAGGCGAGCAACATGGGCCAGATTCTGGTGATAATCTTTCGGCCGCCCAAGAAGGCCGAGCATTACTCCGAGGTCAGGATCATCTTCTAAAACGGTATCTAGGGAACGGCAAACAATCGAGGCAGAGCTGGGCTCCAAGCTTGCGTGCCACGGGAGCCGCCCGAGCACTGACCTTGCCAATCAGCCGTGGAAATGCCGTCTCGAGATCCCGACGCGACGAGTCAGGTCAGTGCTTCGGTCTCCCTGGCATCACCTGCCCCCTGGCTTCCGGGTCATAGCTCAACTTTCCGGTGGCCGTTCGGAACGATCTGGGCACCCCCAGAACGTTCTCGGCGAGGCGCAGCTGCTGGAAAGCATCCTGAGGCTGGAAAACCGTAGAGAACTGACGAAAACGATAGAGAATCTCAAAGCTCGTCCGTTGGACAAGCCCGACCGCTGACGAGACGCTCTGATCCAGAACTACTGTGCTTTCCCAACAACGTCTCGCTCGAGGGTTCAGCTAAGTGTGACAAGTGCAGCCGTTTCGCCTTGGACTTCCTTACAAGTCGTTCCGGAATCGCCATCTCGTCGCTCCTCCTCCTCCTCCTCCTCCTCCTCCTCCTCCTCCTCCTCCTCCTCCTCCTCCTCCTCCTCCCGACCCCCTGCTGCAGCACCCCGTGCTGGCTACACGCTCGGTCCAAGCGGCACGCAGCCGTGCTCTCGCCCCTGTCCCCTCTAGCCGGCCTCCTGCTCCTCGATCCGCCTCTTCATCCGTGTTTTTTTTCGGGCGCGGGCAGGCGAGGGCCCCCGGAGGCCGAAAACGGCCAGAAACCGGCCGCTGCAGTGTTGTTGGAGCGTCGGATCTCTGAGGTTCTGGATCGCCTCATGCATGGGTAGCTTTAGGTCGGGCATGTCCTCCTACAGGGGAACTTTGGACGAAAAACCAAACACATACCCAAAGCATGCAAACACACAATAAGCAAGCAAAGCTAAGACAAACCGTCCCCTGACAATCTTGTTTACCTATTCTGGAAGATTCCTTCTGTAGAGGGACAGGCACGACTCAAGGGTACAATAGGTTCCTGCGGCGTCGGCGCGCGCAAAGGTTTTTGACACCGCGTCGATCGTTCCACCTTGAATCGATCGCGGCCCCGATCGTTCAAGGTTGAATTCAGCCGGGCACAATGGCATTACCGTGTCCACCGGTGCTTCCGCGTCGCAGAATTCAACCTTGAGCGCCTCCGCCAGCGTCGCTGGCGCGCCAATGCCGCGCGAACCTATCGTAGCCCCGCGTCGCGCCACGGCTCCTCCCCGCCCCTGGTCCTGGGGCGAGACGGCTGCGCGCCCTCGGCGAAGCCCGCAGCGTGCGCCGCGGAGCCGCCGAGGGCTGGCTTCAGCTCCAGGCGCTCCAGGATGACCAGCACCCCGCCTGGCCTCCCGCACCTCGGGGGCGAGGGCCCAGGGGCCTCGCGCAGAGGCGGGGGCACAGCTCTACCCAGACCCCCTCGCGCTGTGAAAAAAGAACGACGGGGCATGTTCCGCCATGTTCGGGCTCCGGGGGCACTTTTTTGCCGGAGCACGCACGACCCAGATCCCCTCGCGTTGTGGAAGAATCGAGACGGCCGGCTTGTCGTTATTCTTGGCCCCCGGGGGCCCTCACCGGGCCCCAGGAGCGTCAAAAATGGCAAAAGATGAGAAACCGGTCCGGGGAAGGGGTCCAGACCTCTGGGGGCCGACGTGAAAAGAATCACGACGTCGGGGGTCTGGGTACGGGGGCCGAGTCTTTTCCATCTGCGCATGGTTTCTGTGCCCCCGTCCGTGGCGACCAGGGCCCCCGGAACATCAGCACAGCCCAGCGAGCCATCGGCGTTCCCCGTGCCCCCCGTTGCTGTGCGGCCCCGACAGGCCCGGCGAATCTCCGGCTGGTAAGGCTTTGGGCTAGGACGCTTCAGTGACGACCGCTCAGGGCTCAGGGGCGGCTCGGCTTCGGGCCGCTCCTCAGATCTATGTCGAAGAACCTGTCTGAGGCCTATAGGCCCGCCGTGGCCAGAAAGGCCGAGGCCCCTTCATTTCTTGTTGTTGTGTTTGTGAGTGTGTGTGTGTGTGTGTGTGTGTTTGTGTGTGTGTGTGTGTCTGTGTTCGATGGCCGCAGTCCAGGCTGGCATCAACCAGCCCCCACCAATAGTCCCAGGCCCCGGATGGGCCCAGCAGGGGGCCACAACATGGCCCGGGGCGGTTTCCACACCTCGGCACCGCCGCCGGCGCCCCAGGAGTTGAGGTGCTGAGACCGCCTCAGACTGCTCCGGGGGCCTGCCGAGGCGGGCTGGGAC
The DNA here is from genome assembly GCA_963575745.1 of Prorocentrum cordatum. Classification (NCBI taxonomy): domain Eukaryota; class Dinophyceae; order Prorocentrales; family Prorocentraceae; genus Prorocentrum; species Prorocentrum cordatum. The sequence continues at coordinate 4,746 of CAUYUJ010018997.1, read as the reverse complement.
TGCTCAGGAGACCCGTGGAGGTTCACCAGGGCCACCTGGTGGGCCTGTCTGTCCGCAGCCCGGGAGCCTTACCGGGCCCAGAGCTCCGCCAACGATGTGGCCTCTGGAATCCTGGCAGGTTCCACCACTTCGGCCCTCGGGGGGGCACCCTGACTTCGGCTCCGTCGCACTTCGGCTGGTTCTCTGGCCTGAAGACCGTGTCGGGCATGCGCCCCAAACAATTCGAGCAAGGAGGCGTATATTCCCGCCTCAGACAAGTATGGCTGGTAGTAGTTCCGAAAGGGAATGGCGGAAACAGCGACTGCAAAGTAGGGCAGACATCGGTATGAGCGGCGCTTGAACAATGGGGCAGAAAATCCCGCCCGCTTTGCGAAGTCGCCGGATCCGAAGTCGAGGCATCTGCTCTCCCCGGAGATCCGACGTTGCAACAAACAAAAAATATCGCCAGAAATCACGCCAGGAGCCCCGGACCCCATCTTTCTGCGCCATGTTTTGAGCCGGATCGACCCGTGAGGGTCCCGGGCACCGAACTTCGCAGAAACGGCCGTTGTGGAAACATTGCAGCGCCAGGGTCTCAGTGTCTGGCCCCTTAAGGCCATCGAAAAAACCGCTCCGCGCCGAACACCTTCGCCCTGGGGAGCGGTCGGGATCTCTGGGGCGGCGGGTTGAAGAAAAACCGCATCGGCAGATGTCACTCACGGGCGGAGTGGGGCAATTAGGGAGGGCCCAGCAGCTCCCCCACACCCCATTTCGTGATGGGAAAAACTGGCGGGAGGTCTCGGCTAGTTTTCGGGGCCTCCCGAGGGCCCACGAGACGTGTGAGAGGTGTGCCGCATTGGGTGCGGGTGCGCCATGCGGACCACTGCCGCTGGGGAATTCGGTGGGGCTCCATTATGGGGCTATGGGGCCACGGAACGTGTGAGAGGTGTGCTGAAACAGAGACATGCAGAGTGGTAGTGGTAGGGGTAGTGGTAATGGTAATGGTAATGGGAGGCAGGGATGGGATGATGATGATGCTGATGATGATGGTGATGATGTTGCTGATGATGATGAGGAGTCCACGTAGCTCATGATGATGAGGAGGAGGAGGAGGAAGAGGGGCGCTGTCTCTTCTCGGGGGGGACGAGAGGGGGGAGATAGCAAAGGGTAGGGTAGTGAGTCAGCTCACGTAGCTAATTTTCCCAGCGCCTCCCAGCGCCGGGAGGCGCCCATGTATCGAGGGATGGGCCCGGCGGCGGGGCCGAAACCAGCTGCATGCAGCAGATTTCGTAACCCCCCCTTTCCCTACCCCCCCTTTCGTTCGGCCCTATCTTCAAGACGAGGACCCAGCACCACAGGGTGGTTTGGGAAAACCATGACGTTGAGGGTCTGGGATGTGGGGGCGATCCAGCTGAGAAGGTACAGACATGGCCGCCCGCCCGCCCGCCCGGCCGCGGATACCGCATGGTGGCGGGGCGGGGGTGCGGTGGGCGGGTGGGTGGGCGCGGAAATATGATGTTCAACGCGAATCGCAGTCCACAATTCTGTTGGCCCGCGGAGGGTGGGTGTATGTCGAAAACAATGCCGCCGGCCAGTGCCAAAACGGGGATCCCCAATTTTCTGGCTCCGCGGAGGGAGGGTGGGTGGTGGAAAAAAATGTTTCCCTGCGAGGCGCGTCGGCTGTAGGGTGGGTGCAAAAAAGTCAAACGGGTTTTCCCCGAGAGTTCGCCCAGGGGGGGGGGGTAGGGGGAAGTGGTGCCACCTGGCCCCCTGATCATTCCTGATGCATCGGCGACAGTCGACGGCGCGCCGAGATGGTAAGTGAGGGGGGGCGGGGGGCAGGTCTTCTTAGGAGGCAGGGCTTCTCAGAAGCCATCTGGCCTTCCGAGGGTTCCAGTGCGGCGTCGGAGAAGGCTTAGACATGCCCCCAGAAGGCTGGAGGCCGTCTGCGCCTTCCGAGAAGGCTCGCCCCCGCGGCCCTGCCCACTGGTCGCGCCGCCGAGGTACCTCGCCGATGCATCAGCGACAGGCCTCCAGCAGCGAGACCGCACGCCCCTGGGCGAGGTGGGCTAATGCTCGGAAGCCTGGTCGGCGATGAATGGGCGATGGGGGGATCGATGCGTTCCCCCTGAGGCTACCCCTCCCTAACGCTGCCCCTGAACACCCTGGCTCGGCAGCGAAGTGCGCCGTGATGACGGAGGCGTCGAAGGGGTCACCGTTCTTGGAGGCGAAGGTCTCCGAGCCCAGGTCCCGGACGATGAACCCAGGGATGCCTCGATCTGTCTGGCCCATGTCCGCTATGCGCTGGTGGGACTGGAACGCCTTCTTGAGCCACGATGCGCTGGAAGGCCCGTTGGCCAGGGAGAACACCGACTTCCCCTCAAGCATCGAGGAGCCCCAGAGGCGGTTCGCCTCCCTGGAGGCCTGCTTGATAACGTGCTCGCTGACGGAGCACCAGAGCGCGACGATGCCCGAGATCTCGGTGACCACCTTCCAGCAGGTCTCCTCGGCTGCGCGCAAGAATGACCCTGGGCAAGAATGGCCTTCAGCGCGCGGTCCACACCCGAGCGCGCAAGTCCATGCCAAGGGGACCCGTGCGTGGGGACACCAGAAAGCGCCGATGCCGCTGCTCCCCGGACGTCTCCCGGGGCGCGTTCCGACGTAGGGCCTCCCAGGAGGCCCCCCCCCAAAGGGGGAGAGCGGCGGCGCACGGCAGTGGCATGGGCACCTTGTCCTGTGCTCTGACTGTGCGCCTGCACTAGAAGAGTTTGAGCAGGGACCGACCGCCCCGGCATTCCTATAATCCTACCACGAAATGTTCTTAGAAACCTCAAATGTTCTAAGAACAAAAGCAATGTTCTTAGAACATATTCCCGATGTGTTAAGACAAGACAGTCTCGACCAGAAATGTTCTAAGAACATCCCCTGGAAACCACAAACGGTTCTCAGAACATTATTTTGTGGGGCTATAGGCGAGCCAGGGCGCTTCGCCACTGCTTGAAAAGTCACCCTGGCGAAGGGTCACTCTCCCAGCGAAGCTGGCTGCTCCTGGCAGAAGGCGGGCTGCTCCACCCGGGGCGGCCCGGCGCTGCGCACCGGGCAGCGGAGCCAGCCAAGGGCGAGGGCGGGCTCGGCAGGTGCCGGCGGGGGGCTCGGTGGCGGTGCTCTGGCCTCCTGTGGCGGCTGGAGGAGGAACGAGGAGGAGGGAGGAGGAGGAGGAGGAGGGGGGAGGGGGGGGAAAGGGAGGAGGAGGAGGAGGAGGAGATGAGGAGGAGGAGGAGGAGGAGGGAGGAGGAGGAGGAGGGAGGAGGAGGAGGGAGGAGGAGGAGGGAGGAGGAGGGAGGAGAAGAGGAAGGAGGAGGAGGGAGGAGGAGGGAGGGAGAGGAGGGAGGGAGGAAGGCGGAGAGGGGAGGAGGAGGGAAGGAGGGAGGAGGGGAGGAGGGAGGAGGGAGGAGGGAGGAGGGGAGGAGGAGGGAGGCGGGAGGTGAGGAGGGAGGAGGAGGAGGAGGAGGAGGAGGAGGAGGAGGAGGAGAATGAGGAGGAGGAGGAGGAGGAGGAGAGGTGCTCGGGCCTCCAGCGCCTCTTTGGCGCTGGCCTCCAGCGCCTCGATGCGGAGCTGGTGCTTGCTGGCCTCGCTGGCGAGCCGTCGCTTCAGGTCGTCGACCTCCAGCTGCGCGTTTTCGATCTGGGTCTTCCACTGGAGCTCCTTCCACTCGAACTCGTTCACCAGTACCTCACTGCAGTCAACCCGTATAATAAGGATGCGCGATAAGGATGCAAGGGCCTTGGACGCCCATTTCGAAACTTTTCGAGCGGGCCGCGGCCAACGAAACCGGCCAAGGATGGGCCGAGTAGGCAAGGATGCAAGGGTAATCTTGGGAAGGTTGCCCATCCTTTTTATGCGGGTTGACGGTATTGCGAATCTCTTCGCGCTTCGAGCTCGTCGAAGCGCGACGCGCGATTCTCTTCGCGCTTTCGCGCCGCCCCACCCCCCTGGGAACAGCATAAAGGGACTTGCGCCTCGCTCTGAAATCGCGAAGCGCGACTAACTTCGCACCCTCGCGGTGACCCTAGAGTGCCCGTCGGTCGGAAGAACTGGGTCGAAACATGAAATACGAAGGCGTCGGAAGTAGATTGGGATTCCGCCCGCCCTCTGAAGAGGAGGGAAAGGGGGAAACCGCTCGAACCCCACAGTAGGACGGCGGGTAGAGTGGATTGCGACCTGGGCATCCCGAGAGCCCTCCCAAGAGACCCCAAGAAACATCCCTGAGGACTCGGGCCCACGTCCGCTTCGTCGTCGTCGTCGCGGCCACCGCCGCCGCCGTCGTCGTCGACGTCCCCCTTCAGGGTCGGCGGGACCGGCCGCAAGGCCTGCGCATGCACTTGTGGGGTGGGGGGAGCGGGAGGACGAGTGAAGCGGGAGGCCGAGCAGGGGGGGGGAGTGAGGAGGAGGGGGGAGGAGGGGGAAGGGGCAGGCGGAGGAGGGGAAGGAGAGGGGGAAGGAGGAGGAGGAGGAGGAGGAGGAGGAGGAGGAGGAGGAGGAGAAGGAGGAAGAGGAGGAGGAGGATTGCGCACTTTCAGCGACCGACGGGTACGTTCTTCTCTTGCTGCATGTTCCGCAGGCTCTCCTTCAGCTTGCTGATTTCGCTGCCCTCGTCGCCGGCGCTGCCGCGACCGCTCCCCTGCAGCCTCTGCACGAGCTCCTCCTCCGGAGGGGCCCAGGGACGCGCGAGCAAATGCACACAGATGCTCCTCCTCCTCCTCCTC